>JAUTBT010084668.1:0-12133 GCA_032361225.1 Lepetodrilus schrolli | reverse complement strand
ACACACACACACACACACACACATATATATATATATATATATATATATATATATATATATATATATTCACCTTGCATTGTCGACATATACATAAATTATCTCACCCCCACCCCTACACACACAGAGTTCATCAGCTGTTGAGGGTTCCTGTTCTACCATAGTATTATCCTAAATAGATCAATTAATATACTATGGAAACCGCCTTAATCTCAAACCACACTCATTCACTCACTCATTCATCTATCTATCTTTAACAGAAAACATTCAACCAATAAATAATATATCATGAAACATTTATTGACATTTCAACTGCTCATATGTACATAAACGTGTTGAAAAAAAGGACAGGACATAAGTATTCACCTTGCATTGTCGACATATACATAGTGATTACTATTCAAGAAATGTAAAATACAACATTAAAACGTTATCACATTTCGATTTTTATAAGATGACATGTGCATCTTTAACTCCTGAGATTATAATATGCAAAGAAAGGGATATTTTATAATAAATGAAAAACAAATAACGTAACGTAGTAAAATATTACATGAATCGAAATAAACTTGTAATAAATAGAAATAAAAACGAATCTAGCCATACTGTAAATAAAATTGCCGGACCCCCCAAAAAAAACCCAAAAAAACTACCCCCAACAATAACAACAACAAAAAAGAACAAATAGAAACAACACAAAACAAAACAAACAACAACAAAAAAAAAAGAAAGAAAAAAAGAAAGAAAACACATCAACAAACACATAAACTAAAAGCAACCAAGCAAATACAATTTAAAAAGTGCATATATTATGGTAATTCCGACGCGAAAAAATATGAATTTAATTGTATATAATATAAAATAAAATACAAATTATAGCGGTTGTGATTGTTTTGACTATGATTGGAGTAGATGGGAATAATTGACATGCTACAGGTTGGTTATGATGTTGCTGTACACGATGATGTGTGGTAAAATGATTCGGGAGCACTCGTCCTATGGACCACCAACCTTGGTTGTCTGCATAAAGGAGGCAGTCGATCCCCGGAAAGACGAAGTTGTGGTCGGGGGTTGTTCTGTAGTACCCGTAGCAAGAATTGAAGAAGCTGTTGTTCGGGTAAATATAGTTCTTCCTGATGTTGCAGTAACGCTGGTTGTTGCTGGTCGTTGAGATGTACCCGTTGCAAGAATTGAAGAAGCTGTGGTTCCAGTAAATATAGTTCTTCCTGATGTTACAGTAGCTCCAGTTGTTGCTGGTCGTTGAGATGTACCCGTTGCAAGAATTGAAGAAGCTGTGGTTCCAGTAAATATAGTTCTTCCTGTTGTTACAGTAGCGCCAGTTGTTGATGGTCGTTCAGATGTACCCGTAGCAAGAATTGACGAAGCTGTTGTTCCGGTAAATATAGTTCTTCCTGATGTTGAAGTAACACCAGTTGTTGCTGGTCGTTGAGATGTACCCGTAGCAAGAAATGACGAAGCTGTTGTTCCGGTAAATATAGTTCTTCCTGATGTTGCAGTAACGCCAGTTGTTGCTGGTTGTTCAGATGTACCCGTAGCAAGAATTGACGACGCTGTGGTTCCAGTAAATATAGTTCTTCCTGATGTTGCAGTAACGCCAGTTGTTGCTGGTTGTTCAGATGTACCCGTAACAAGAATTTCCGAAGCCGTGGTTCCAGTAAATATAGTTCTTCCTGATGTTGCAGTAACGCCTGTTGTTGATGGTCGTTCAGATGTACCCGTAGCACGACTTGACGAAGCTATTGTTCCGGTAAATATAGTTCTTCCTGATGTTGCAGTAACGCCAGTTGATGCGGGTTGTTCAGATGTACCCGTAGCGAGAATTGACGAAGCTGTGGTTCCGGTAAATACTGTGGTTGCACTTGCTGGTGTTGTTGGTACACTGCTTGTTTCAGGTAATATAGTTGTCTCTGAAATAAGGAATTGTGATGCAGTACTTCCTGCTACGCCAGTTGTTTCTGTTGTTGCTGAGGTTGATGGTGATGTGCTTGTGGCAACTGTAGAAGTTGTAGCTAAGATTGTAGTAGATTCAGCTGTCACCGGTGTAGTTCCAGTTGTTGCTGTTGTCGCTACAGTTGATGGTGACGTACTTGTAGCAACTGTGGATGTTGTAGCTAAGATTGTAGTAGATTCAGCTGTAACCGCTGTGGTTCCAGTTGTTGCTGTTGTGGCTGCAGTTGATGGTGACGTACTTGTAGCAACTGTGGGTGTTGTAGCTAAGATTGTAGTAGATTCAGCTGTCACCGCTGTGGTTCCAGTTGTTGCTGTTGTGGCTGCAGTTGATGGTGACGTGCTTGTAGCAACTGTGGATGTAGTAGCTAAGCTTGTAGTAGATTCAGCTGTAACCGCTGTGGTTCCAGTTGTTGCTGTTGTGGCTGCAGTTGATGGCGACGTGCTTGTAGGAACTGTGGATGCTGTAGCTAAGATTGTAGTAGATCCAGCTGTAACCGCTGTGGTTCCAGTTGTCTCTGATGTTCCTGCCGTTGTTGCTGACGTGACTGTTGTGCCGGTAACGAACGATGACCCTGTCGTGATTGTACCGCCCGTTACCTGGAGACTGGAAGATGTAGACAGGACCAGAGATGCGCAGGTTCTGCAACACGTCATTTGCATGGGCGTCGTCTGGTTAAAGCAGGATGCAATCACACAGTTGGCATCTGGATCATCACCGGCTGGACAATTTTCTGCGGACAAAATGTAATGTAATTAGTGGAAATTATTTTATTTTATTTTATACCTAATATTTTGTATGCAAATGAGTATGATGAACTCATTTGGAAATTGTTACTATTTTCCAAATATTAATGAAGACGTCTCACCATGGAAATGGTTTGCTTCTGTTTCATTGCAGCCATTCAAGCATTGTTTTATTACCACAACTATGGGTCGGTAGCGTAATGGTAGAACGTTTGGACTTTGGAGCCAAAGACCCCGGGAGCCCGGCATTAATGTTCGTGAAAGACCTATTTGACGCGATATTGATAGGATGCACTGTCTGTATAGTGGCAATGCAATTATCATCATTGTTCTGTCAGTATCAGCCAGTGCTCGCAGGCTTACTGCAACATTCAGCGCTGCGCATGTTGTTGGTATCCTACTTTCCTAACTGACAAGCCGTTATACAAGTCTAAGAATCTTGAAAGCGACTCTAAACCCCAACTCCCCCTCAAAATATTAAAAAATAACATAACTTCCCAACACTACACATGGCTATGACAATTGAGGCTGGTTTACTGTTATACTTTAAATTACTTCAACAAGATCTAGCTGAAAATGTGAAAAATAACATAAATAGAAAATAACACTGATCAAAGATATTTATTCCCAATATATACACGTGTTTTGCTGTTGATTGTTGATTGTTTATGCTATTTACATGCAATTCCTGGATTGGCAAAGGCCAAAACAATGATAAATCTTTCTGAAAGTACATCAAAAAATGAACGTGAAAATTGTGCTATTTTCATACTGTTTTGAATATATGTTTAGATGTGTTGTCCTAATTCTATAACGCAAGATATTGCACCGCTCATTGTTCTTCTCATGTGATAATCCGAGAACGTAAATTCCCAGACGTGATGCCAGGTTTCTCGTGGAGGGTCATTGCGAGGTCCAGGATATTAACTTGTCATCATCACTGATGCAGTTGTAGCAGGTAGTAAAGACGACGTTGTTCCTACTGCAGTTATGAAAATCTCGGAAGCGGTTGTCCCTGCGGGGACATCAACGAAAGCTGAAGCAGTTGACGCTGCAGGGGCAATTCCCGAAGCGGTGGTCCTTTCCGTAGCTTCACCCAATCCCGAAGCAGTGGTCCTTTCCGTAGCTTCACCCAATCCCGAAGCGGTGGTCCTTTCCGTAGCCTCACCCATTCCCGAAGCGGTGGTCCTTTCCGTAGCTTCACCCATTCCAGAAGCGGTGGTCCTTTCCGTAGCTTCACCAATTCCCGAAGCGGTCGTCCTTTCCGTAGCTTCACCCATTCCCGAAGCGGTGGTCCTTTCCGTAGCTTCACCCATTCCCGAAGCGGTTGTCTGTCGGGTGTCTGCTGCAATGTCGGAAGCAGTTGTCGCTGCAGGGACCGCGAGCATTCCTGAAGCGGTGGTCACTTGCGGGGCTGCAGCTGTCGTTGGTGCTGCTGCTATTCCGGATGCAGTCGTTTGCACAGTAACTGCCGTCATACCGGGAGTGGTTGTCATTTCCGTGGCTGCTACTGTCGTCTGTGCTGCTGTTGCCACTCCGGAAGCAGTCGTTTGCACAGTAACTGCCGTCGTACCGGGAGTGGTTGTCATTTCCGTGGCTGCTACTGTCGTCGGTGCTGCTGCTATTCCGGAAGCAGTCGTTTGCACAGAAACTGCCGTCGTACCGGGAGTGGTTGTCATTTCCGTGACTGCTACTGTCGTCGGTGCTGCTGCTATTCCGGAAGCAGTCGTTTGCACAGTAACTGCCGTCGTACCGGGAGTGGTTGTCATTTCCGTGACTGCTACTGTCGTCTGTGTTGCTGCTGCCATTACGGAAGCAGTCGTTTGCGCAGTGACTGCCGCCATACCGGAAGCGGTTAATCCAACCGTGGTTTGAAGACTCCTCGCTGAAGTCGTCAATCCAAACGCCGTTATAAGCGAACTTGTCACACGCGACGTGCGTGACACTCCGACAGTGACACCAGTCTGCCCGGTCACAACCACCCCTACTCCGGTAGTGAGCACAGGTCGACAGGTGGCGCAGCACAAGACCGGGAGAGCCGCACATTGGGCCAGAGTACACACCGTATCCGGATCATCACCCGCAGGACAGTCCGCTGTAAAATAACCCAAAAAAAACCATCCTTATTATTCACCAACAATCTACGTTACGCATATCCTCATTTTATATTTATTTATATGACCTGAAATATTACATTACATATAATTAAACTAAACGACCGTGTAGAACCCAATGACATTATCGTGGTTTGCAACACTTTGCGTTAAGCACGAATATTACATGACACATACCATGCATTCTAAATTTCTCTGCAAATCCACTATTTGTTTGCTATACATTCACATTCACATCGCCAACACAATTGTCTCCGTCATTGGGAGAGCTATCATAGTAAAAGAAAACTGCCAATATGTTCTTGGTTTCAAAATCCGTCAATAATGCAAAGCACAATTTCATTTCAATTTCTAAGAAATTGTACATTTAAAAATGAGTCAATAATGTTTATATTAGTTCCTGCAAATATTATGAAATAAATGTATTGCAAAACAAATATATATATATATAATTTAAAACGAAACACAATGCAACCAAATTCATTTATTTTTATAATTATCGTAACTGTTCCTCTTTCAAAGAAAGATCAGGGAGAAGAGACCATACAGGCTGAACCTCAACTCTGCAAAAATAAAGAAAACAAAACTGAACCAAAAAATCGACTTAATACTTGAAACGTAATATTGAAAATAAAAAGGTACAACATAATATACTTATTGAAGGAACGTAAAACTTAATGAAACTTAACTAACATGACTGCTAAACAATTGCAAAGAATTTATTAAATAAAAAAGTACATACCTGTTCAGACCAGAAGAGGTATCACTTGGCATCATGCGCGTTAAATGTATTCACGGTTTGTTGACATATGTTATGGTCAAACGTACCTGAACCTATGTGATCAGATATGTCTACACAACTACTAGTATACTGCGCAACAAGCTACATTTTCCGCATGTCCCAATGGTTTTCATTATTTTCATATTTTATGTTGTTTTGTTTTTTTTGACCCGCGACAATAAATAGAAACATTTTCATCGAGTTACTAAATAAAAACGAAGCCAGGCAAATTTAGGTATTTCATCGAGTCCTACCAGAATGAGTTATATCCCCTTATTGAATTAATATAATAAGCAAAAACGACAATATTCAGGTTTTTACTGGAAGTTTAGCATAGTTCAAGCATAGTTCTATATCGAGGGGGTTTCCAATGAAATTGTGTCTACCATACATCGGTGAAAGGGTTTTTGGAATTACTCACATGGTTTTATGTATGTCAAGTGAATGTACTTTGCAGTTGTAGCTAATAACTAGTCAAAATCGACTATAATTAAATGTAAATTCAGGTTTAACGAATTATGGTCTCACTAACTAACATTAACTATTGAATTTCGATTCCGTGAAGAATGAACTGTTTTAATTATGTTATCCTGTTATGGTACACATTGGATGGAATTTCTTTCTCTCTCTTTTTATTGGATTCTCATATGCCAGCCACTGTATATAATTGTCACTCGTAAATTATGACGGGCCACTTGTATGCAATCTTTGAAAGTACGCTATACTATATATATCCTGTAGTACAAGCAATGTATTGTGTAAAGGCACACTTTCAAGTTAAATCAATAATAAATACCTTTACAACTAAAACCGAATAACGCATCCCAGCCTCTGTAGCAACACTATCTAGCTTCCCGTGATATACATAGTAATAAATGAATCGATCCATTCTATTCGCTTCGTATCTTGGTATCACGTTTCTTTACGATGTTAATACCATGTCTGTCATAAGCTTCATTCCTAATGGACGGGTCTTCCTAGTGATTCCGTAAACAGTAGGCTATATTAAAGGATATTAACCTGAGTTTCTCAAATATCTGTTTATGCTATCGACTGAAGTAGTGAGGCTAGACTGTAACAGGCTGAGACATGAATTAAGAATACTCCACTATACAATAACGTACTAAAGATTATATTTGCTTTGATTATTTTAAGAATTTTGAAATTCTGTTGGTTACGCGATGAAGTGGCTCTTGGTTTTGCGATTAAATCATGTACAATGTATACAGATTGTTCGTGAATTCAAAGAATCTTGATCCCAAATTTTACGATATTGGATATGGCGTGTGAACTGTGTCTTATGCGTGTAAAGTATGCGTGTGCTATGCGTGCATGTGTGTAATTGAAAGGCTCGTAAGTTAGTCCGGGCATAAATCTAAGCTTACATTATTTACTGTTATATCATGTATATAGTAAATACCTTCTGATTTACGCCCAGAAAAAAACATTGTACGATTCTTTCGTGAAATGCAGAGCAAAATATACTCAACAAAATGCATTAATCTAATAGCCTTTTTTTGGGGGGGACAGATAAATGTAGCTTAATATTCTTTTACCAACGAAGAATTTCAAAACGTGTACAGGCTCCAGGTAATTTCAAGAACTTGCAGACACATTGGAAGAAGAATGATCCAATATTTCTCAAGCAAAGTTCCGAATTTTGTCAGAAATCTCCCCCAAAGATTATTATCCCCCTTGATGTATTTTGTTGAGTATGTTGCATTTTGTTTACCATTGGTGGTGGGCCATTGAGGCACTTCACTAACATAATGTACTGAAACATGTGTGCGCTCTTACAATGCTACTCTGCTGCAATGCTACAATGCTGCAATGCTACTCTGCTGCAATGCTACAGTGCTACAATGCTGCAATGCTACTCTGCTGAAATGCTACAATGCTACAATGCTGCAATGCTACTCTGCTGCAATGCTACAATGCTACTCTGCTGCAATGCTACAATGCTACACTGCTACAATGCTACACTGCTGCAATGCTACAATGCTACAATGCTACAATGCTATATTAGAATTGTCACCTGGCGTTGCTGGAGCCGCGGTCGAAAATACGCAGAGCCCAGATTGGCACCACTGGAAAATATAAAAAATAACATTATACTAAAGAGTGAATATCTTAAAATATATATGCGTACATCTAAGTTGAAATATGTTCTGAAAGACTACTACTATTACTAGTACTGCTGCTACTACTACTACTATTACTACTAAGTACTACTACTACTACTACTACTGACTAAGTATTATTACTACTACTACCACCACCACTACTACTACTACTACTACTACTACTACTACTACTACTTCTACACACACACACACACCCTCTCTCTCTATCCCTCTCTCACTCTCCCTTTCCCTCCTTTCTCTCTTTCTCTCTCTTTTTTCTTTCTTTCTCTCTCTCTTTTTTCTCTCTCTCTCTTTCTTTCTCTCTCTTTCTCTCTCTCTTTCTCTCTCTTTCTCTCTCTTTCTATCTCTCCCCCCTCTCTCTCTCTCTCTCTCTCTCTCTCTCTCTCTCTCCGCACCTTCTTGTTGCCGCAGGATGTTCCATCGTGTGCCAGGTTTGGATAGCACAGCCCGTCGGCAGGGAACACACAGTAGAAGAGGTAACACATGTCATCGAACGTACGAGGTGCAGGAGGGACGTACAATTGCTGCAACAGAAGGAACAACAACCGTATCACCGTTTATTTGTTCAGTTTGGGCCATATTTTCCTGACTAATTCGATCACAACAATGCATAAATTCCTTCCAAATGAGTATATGCTCCTCTTCTGTTACTTTGGGTCCGACTTTGATCGTTATTTCAGTAACATAAATACACACATTCCCGCCGAATGAATATGCAATGGTGCTCTGTTTTGGGGCCGTTTGTCGTCATTATTTCTGTCACATAAATACGGAAAATACTGTCAGTCCAATGGGTATGCGATTGTGTTTTATTTTGGGTCCGTTTTCATTCACATAAACTAAAGAAATCCTATCTAATTGACGTGCATGTGGTCTGTTTTATTGTCCTTCCTTTCATAATTCTTTCGGTCATGAATGTTTGCCTAGTGGGCATGTATTTATACGCTTTTAGCTTAGTATTCAATGGAAATGGTTGGTTGATTGCCGGTTGATTTGATACCATTTTGAGCACTATTTAGAGATTATCACACCGGGGGTAACACTAGGACATGTTGGAGCTGTACATTTATAAGGTCAATATGAATAGGATGAACTATTTAGGATATGATTACCCGGCAGAATTTCGACCCTGTTCCAAAGTAGATTTCGCACTGGACATCGGCCGGATATTTCTGCCCAAACTCCACTTGGATATACGGGGTGAAGTCCACAGGAGTGCTATATACGGCGCCGGTTGTGCACGAGGCAGAAGCCCTGAAGTGAAATGGAAACAGAAATATTGAGACCAATCTGGACAGGGAGATAATAATAATAATAATAATAATAATAATAATAATTCTACTCACATTGTCAGGTAATTCTACTCACATTGCCAGGTAATTCTACTCGCGTTACCAGGCAATTTTACTGACAGGCAATTCTACCATGTGCATGTATGGTACCGGTTACCGTAATTCTACTGACATTGCCAGGCAATTCTACTATTATTGCCGGACAGTTCTACTTACGTTGCCAGGCAATTCTACTATTATTGCCGGACATGTTCTACTCACGTTGCCAGGCAATTCTACTATTATTGCCGGACAGTTCTACTCACGTTGCCAGGTAGCTGTTGATGCTCGAGGAGGAACAGGAGGAGTAGGTCCAGGGGTTGGAAGCCCGAGCCCGAGTAGGACTTTGGATAAGACTGGACATAATGAAGCTGTCATCACTAGAACACGCATTTCCAAGTCCATCGTGTGTGGCAGTCATACTGAAACAAACAATGTAGACTTGTTAAATATCGTACCACAAGACTCTGAATAATAATAATAGAACAATATAATACAATTATGCCGATCTTGTGATTAGAACCAGAGTTAGGAGGAACGTGAGTCAAACTGGCCGTGTGTGCGCCCGTTCGTGTATGTGTGTGCATGCGTGAGTGCGTCCGTGTGTGTGTATGTGTGCGTGTGTGTGTCTGTGTGCGTGTGTGTGTGTGATTGAGTGGTGTAGGTAGTAGGCCACGAAGCCTGTACCCGCAGATAATTGTGTAGATGAAAGCAATTTCAGTACTGTGTCATTCCCGCAGTCACATTTATAGTAACTATGGGTTAGGGTATCGTTTCATGAAGATCTCATATCCACTATTATAGCGCTCTCGTGTCCACGACCGCAATGTATAAGAGTTCGCGTTATGCTCTCGTAGTAGATATAAGAGATATAAGAGCGCCTGCAGTTTACATCACTCATAGTTGCCTTCCAGCATGTCACGAAAGTCGTACCGTTGATCGACCTGATTAATGTGAAGTTTACTGTACACGGACATTTACGTAGACGACGGTGGTGCAAAACTGGTACCGTTTGTAAACATCGGGCTCTACTTACGCATGCCCAAGGCCATGAGCGATAATAGTTCCTAATGCCTCAGTTTTAATATCTTCGTGGATGGAAGCTGAGTTGGTGTTACACACTAGGATGTTGGCTAGGCCTATGAACAAATCAACTCCATATATCAGTGCTAGTATTCAAGGCATATGAGAAATTCAATGATTTTCAATTCATATTTTCAAAACGTATATAATGTGATTAAATGTTAAAACTGGGGATTAACTTTTTTCTTTTGCATTGGCGATACCACGTCATATTATGTTTATAGATTTGTTTTCATATTTTCTCTACTTATTAATATTATGTAGAAAAATATTAAACGTATTTAAGAAAGAATTAATATTACGTCCAAAGATGATCTAGTCACTTTAATATTCTTCCTGCTAGATTAATCACGAATTATTCACGATTGGAAAATCATCTACTAATCTATTAGTACTGGAAGAAGGTTAAATAATATAAAACTATGGATGGACAGCTGATAGCAATTAAGCTTCCGAAACTTCCGTATCCGGTATAATTTGCTCTGACAGCAACATACAGTTCTTGGCAAATCCAAAGGAAGATAGGCGATGTGATGCTATTGATTAGATTTAAAACGCGACTAGAACAGTAATCTCACCAGCGGACGCAGTGGATCCACCTCTGGATAAATCAAATCTGGAAGATTGAAACATGATACCGTGACATTTTACAACAGTATTGTAAAAATAAATGTGAGATGTTTGTTGAATTCTTAGAATCAGATACAGCTGAGTACTACAGTGTAAATCGACCTTTTTCGGATTGGTTGAAGCATATGGAGAAGCAAATAGGTGGTCCTTGGTGGGTGTCGTGGGCTTGGTGGGGGTGGGGGGTGTTGGTGGGGGGGGGTGTCTCTGTTATATCTCAGCTATCATTACAATGGCAAGTTTAAATCAGTCTATACAATTTCTGGTATTAGATCTAGAGCAATTAAAATAAATATTGTTTGAACAAAATGTTTATAGGTGTCTGATCACAGTTAAAATATACTCCAGAGGCCCTGTTACGTCTCCAGCTGGTCTATATACTAATATAGTTTATTCGCGCGTACTATGGTTACTGAGTAGAAGCAACTCGGTGGAAGATGAATCAAATACTGTGGATAACGGTCGAATCACAAAATATAAATAGATATAGTCTTGATAAATAACAAAAGAAGAAGAAGAACATAACAACAACACACGCACACACACACACACACACACACACACACACACACACACACACACGCACGCACACACATAATGGGGAAAAAGAAAGAAAGAAAGAAAGAAAAAAAGAACAACAAAAAAACACCACTAATGTTAAATATTAGGTGAAAATCTCACCCTGTGATAATCATGGCATGATCATACGGAATTCCACCCAGAGACCCACCAGCCCCCGCTAGGAACGTCTCGAACTCCGCCAGAGTAGTGTTGGCGTCGATGATATTACTAGCGTTGTTGTTGGACGTCCATGGCGTCACGGCGGCGCTCTGTGCAAAAGGATCAACACAGAACTGAACTGAACATACTTACGTCGCATACAATATAGGAGGACAATCCAATAAACAAGATAGTTTATATAATTATCATTGTTATGCTTATTTTGTTTGTTTTATAATATATTAGAAATGGGTACTGTGAGTATACAGATATGTGTACAATACAAGTACGAACGAAACAGAACATATTTTACTCAGGCCGGTTTATCCGGGAATTGAGGCATAGTGTCTGCACCAGTCACTTCTCGGCCCCGCTACTACTCAATGTAGAAGTTTATATGTAAGTACCATTGTAAAGAATTATGTGACGACACATTTTCTATTGCAAAATTACAATTTACAATTTAATAGCGAAAATGTTAGTTTCATGGGCTTTAATGAACCGACGTTTCAATTTGAAAGCAAATATTTATGAAAGTGGCAAGATCATTTAAGAAATGACCGTCATTTTATGGTTGTTCACTGAAGTATGAACGATTTGAAAGTGCTGGTTAAACTCGTG
>JAUTBT010084667.1:0-12133 GCA_032361225.1 Lepetodrilus schrolli | reverse complement strand
GTCGTATAGTAGAGCACTGCATGTAAACTTTGTAGCGTTATGTTGGAGGATGTAACCCTTCCGTAGATGCTATTTCCCTGTAAGCAGATTACTATTAATAATATTTTGGT
Organism: Lepetodrilus schrolli; assembly: GCA_032361225.1. Lineage (NCBI taxonomy): Eukaryota > Metazoa > Mollusca > Gastropoda > Lepetellida > Lepetodrilidae > Lepetodrilus > Lepetodrilus schrolli. The sequence continues at coordinate 12,023 of JAUTBT010084667.1, read as the reverse complement.
CGACGTGTATGGGTGAAATATTACCACTGCGACGTAAAGCACTAATTCATTCATGCATTCTGGCCGGGAGAGAATGCCAGGTGTAGTTTGCGGATAGTTGAATCAATTATGTTGCTGTTGAATTTGTCTAATTGTAGTAGTGGCTTTCAATGTACGTTCACATTTGACAAAGTGTGGGACATGCCTTTGTTTTTGTTCAGTGTTAAAGGCATATCATCACGGTTTGTTGACATATTTCATAGTCAAACGTATTTCACCTGAAAGTATGTACATTTGATTTCTCGTATTTTTATATAGCTTTGAGGTTTTTTTTATCACGAAATAAAAAATACAAATTTTAAAATATATAAAATAGGAAAATATTGAACACCAGTGGGACATGCGGAAAATGTAGCTTGTTGCAGAATAGACTTGTGTAGACAAATCAAACGTACATTATTTCTGGTAAAATACGTTTGACCATCAAATATGTCAAGACAGCCTTTAACATGTCTATGCTCGTTAAGAAAATGAAAAGTTACAAGATGGAATGTATGTAACATATGTCTGGAGCGTCAGTTACGTATCTGAAAACTATATACGTGTATTTATAACTAAAGAACTGAAACCTGCGACTTACGATGTTATATCTTGTTTCAGGTATGAAGCCGTTGATGGCGTCCCTGGCAGTCATCTTCATCTCTGTGTTCGTCACCATGATCTAAATACAGCTCCAATGCGTCTGCTCACAAACACACGTGCACACACGCGCGCACACACACACACACACACACACACACACACACACACACAATTAATGAACACAGGTCGTCGCCTATGAGTGAAATATTCCCACTGCAACGTAAAATAATAATTCATTCATTCATAAAATGAACACATGTCATCTTAACCATGCACATACAGATTGTCAAATGATCGAGTTCTGTCCTGTGTTAGCATTGCTAGTGTTACATACAACGGCAATGACATGTGTGTATATATATATATGTAACAATAACCACGAAGAACTGTTATGGCTGTGAGTCATGACATAAACATGAGAAAGTAAACTGCAAATTTGACATGGATAATCATGCAAATGAGGCATACAATTTTATGCAAAGCAGCTGTATAATGATGCTAGTATATAATGATGTTAGTATATGAGGCTAGTATATGACCTATATATATATTATTTGTTAGAATAAGATTATGTTATTTTGTGTCGACAATTAAATGATTTGACCTATGTTTTTTTCAGATTTTAGTTTTAGCATGTAATATCGTCTAAATGAATTTCAATATGATAAAATATCAAGCAAAAATCCTGATGTAATTAATGTTAAACTAATGTTACACTGTGACCACTATGCACAATGCATAGTTAGACACCCGGGTCAGAATAGTAAACAAAATTATTAATTAAATGATGGTATTAGAACAAGTTTTTAAAATAAATACCAACGACTTCTATTTTATGGAAATATTTATATTCCTAACCCACGACTATAGTACATGTAATACAATACTCATTTAATGGTTGACCTATGCACCTTAAATAGCCATGAAACTACACATATTATTATGTCACCAATGGCGTTGCACAATCCACAATGAAACTGAGTCCAGACAAGACCAAATCTAGTTCAATGATGCGACACAAGTGAACAATTAATGACACAACATTAGATTACAAATACATCTGATTAGAGACAGAGTAATACAGTAAAACGAATAAGTTAACTACAAAGCACGTAAGAATAACTGACAGGTTATCTCACCGTCATCTAGTCGCTGAACATCAGACTGAATTGAACACAAGCTTGAAGCTATATATAGTCCAGTCAACTGCCGATATGAATCTTCATCTCACTGGTTAACAGTCTATAATACTCTAATTGTTGGTCCGCAGACCTTTAGCATAGTATACAGGTATATATGGAGCATCCTCTCCTTAGTATTTTATATTATTAGCACAGACGTAATAGAAGACGTATAGTAAAAGCACCTATTTCACAGAAACGACTAACAGTTAGACCGAGCACACAGCTTCTGTGACGCGTTAATTATTTTATATTGTTAACACAGACATAAATAGAAGACAACGTATAGTAAAGGCACCTATTTCACAGAAAAGACTAACAGTGCCAGACATTTCGTCATCACCTAATTTTTTAGATGTATGTTTTGCCTCCACTTATTTTACTTCCAATTACTACTAATTTGTGGACTGTTCACTTGGTGAAATTTGTGTATTTGTTTTTAATGAATTTATTATATAAATAATGAATACTTTTTACTGAAACTCGAGTTTCTGGAGAAAAATATGACACAAATATAGGTGACACTTGTGAACTGCGTAATGTAGGTCAAATAAAATTGTCTCCTTCAGGTACACCGCAGATGAATTATTCCAGATTAATGCAAATTTAACGTGAAAGAATCTCACTAAAATACGGTGGGGGCGAAAACGACACGCTAAAAACTATTCGTGGGGGCGAAGCGGTCATGGGTTAGGGGCGGAATGACTGGAGGTGCAACGTACAGGGGTGAAACGTCATACATCCAAAGAGCTACGATACCACTTTAATATAGCATCATGATTGATGCGTTGATTATAAATGTATAACTTGCAAGGAGGGTTAAAAAAATAAGAATAAAATATTAAACAAATGTTTTTAATTACTATTTTACTTTCAGTGTGCTCCATGAGGTCCCCTATTTTGCCATGATAAATTGAGTGACGTCTGAATGATGTGAACAATAATGAATGACGACACGACCAGCCGATTCATCGCATCCCTGGTAAAATCCCTCCAAGCCTTGTGTCATGGCTACGTGGACTTTGAGAAAAACATTGAGATCATCGGACATATTTACCTGAACGTTGACAGTCAACAGAAGTTTGACTACGTGGTCAATGAGCAAGTGTCAAAAATTGATGAAACATCACCCACCACATTCATCAGCAATAGTTTTCATGCAAAGCCAAACAGAAAACCAGTTAGAACATCGAGACGGAATGATTCACCTCTTGACCTTAAAACTAACTCAACCAGAGACATTGCTGGTTTTGACCTTTCCACATTCCACTCAGAATTGGGTCAAGGTCGGTCGGCGTCCCGGGAAAGTTCGCAGTCTCTGTCGGCGGGTTCAGAAACGGGGTCGCTGTCAGGGAGTGCTCCGGGTCGCGATCCATGTTCGTCCACACCTATACAAGGTCAGACACAAGACCACCGTCACGTGTCTCGAAGAAAAAGACATTTACTAAACGACATTTCTTCAAAGCTATCACCAAATGTCTCACCACCTAGTCGATCCCGTGATTATGATCAACGCAATTCCCACAGCAGTCCCGTGTCACGCTTGCAATATACCCTCGGTGCTTCAGCCTCCAAACTGGCCAAAAGGATCAGCAATGAACTTGAACGGCAAGGTCAAGGCCACCCTGATAGTGACCCAGAAATCCACAATAGACTGTCCGATTCCCCGGCTCGTCAGACCGGTCACCTTGACAACAGTATACCCGGTGGTAAACAACTTTCCGAGAATTTCTCCACGAGCTCGGAGTATGTGACAGAGACGCCGCATGTCCAGAACGATTCAACGGAGGACAGTGTGGACCTAACCCGAGTGAAGAGAGAAGTGGTGGAGGAAGACAGCCTCTTTGAGCAGCTAGATTGGAGCAAATCCAACCAACACAGAGAACAAGAACAAGACCAAGACAATGGTGAGCGTTACTTTTGATGATGGTTAATAAACATTTGGTGGTGTTTTTGTGTCTTTTGTGTTAATTTACTCAACATTGCATCATGGTTTCAATAGAAATTCTCACAATTTCATTTTAGCTTTTCCACGAACTGGGCCAGATGACCCTGAAGCCTCCGAGGATCTGGAAATTAAATCTGACGATCTATCCGACAAAGAAATGGCCACCGCTCCCTCTCTCTATCCAATCATGATCCACCCGAACGCATCACAGATGCAGCTTGCTGGCTATGGCTCCCCCGTCTTCCCTCAAAGCTTCGTGGAACCCCCCCACAGTCTGTCAGCAGGGTCGTCTCCTGTGGCATCCACCAGCGGTCAGATCAGTCCGGGGTCAACGTTTGCATCACGGAGGCCACGACCCGGGGGTCAAGGTCAAGGTATGTTAAATTTTTCAATCTTTCAGATGAATTCGTTATTTAGTTGGCCTAAAGCTCAATTGAACAACAATACAACTCATACAACTGTAAACCTGTCTCCGTGTTACTTTACTCCACATCCACACTGCATGACACACATTCATTTTCAAGATCCCCACCAATACCTTTTTTCCCGATGAGTAACGCATTTATCATTGATGAAGTTTTATGTTGACCAGAAGGGGTGGTGTCTATTTCAGGGATACTTTTGAAAGTGACCCTTCTGTCTTTACTGCATATATAAATACCAAACCATATAGCAGTTATTAGTGTTTATGTGCTATTCTCATGTCTTCTGTTGTCATATTTTCTGGAACAGCAGTGTGTCGTGCAACTCCTGGCCTGTTTGTTAGCTGCAATGTACCTCTACCATTTTGTCCCTGTATGTCTGTTTCAATAGAGAATGGATGTGAATGGATGTGATACATTTTCTGGAGCAGATCTTGGACACACTTGAGCATTACCTTCATCACATGTTTTAGATATACACACATCTTCCTCTTACTGACTTATCGGGTTCGTTGATTACGATGAAAAGCACACTTAGAGCTCACCTGAACTCGGTCTACCACGACTTCCATGCTTGCAGCAGGACGGACATTAAGTAGTTGGCTGATTAACTAAAACAATTGGCCACATTGTTGACATTCTCCGTGCTGGATTAATTACTTAATACTTATCCATATGTGTGTACCTCTGCTTGCATGAGAAATTATTTATTACGGCAAGGTAGAAACTAGAAAGGTAAAAAGTAAACCATTTGATTATTATTTTGTATACCTGTTTCTCCTCACACAGGCTTACAGAGTTCGTAGGCAAGTTAATAACACATGGGAATTATTAAATATAATATTTAATAATGATACAACTTGAGCATTATCTTAATACAACTAGTATAGCAATGATATGACTTGATAATAAACGGACACAATTTGAGTATGCACTTGATTAAATTTGTGTATATAGCAGTGATACAATATGAATAGTAACATGATACAGCATGAATATTAATATTATACAACTTAAGTATAGACATGATACGGCTTAAGTAAAGCCATAGTTATTTGATTCCCTGGTTTACGTATCCACCAACCCTATTTTTTCCACTTTGGAAAATAAAAAGAATTATTGTTATTATATTCCACCGACAGTGCACGAGTCTTTTGAAAATTATCATTAATGGTGAAGGAAAAGGTCATATAACCCATCATTGAACATAAACAAAGACTGACAGGCAATGGTGGAGACACTTATATGTTATTTTCTGTCAACTGTCCAGTCATGATCTTCAATTATTTTGATGTTTATATTGGACCTTACTGGCCAAAATATCAATACGTGTATATATTTATTTATATTTTCGACCGCCTATATGTAAACCAGGGAATCGAATAACTATGACCTATTAGCACGATATAATTTTTAGTTATTAAAATGATACAACTTGAGTATAAACATGGTACAACTTGAGCAAGATAGAATTTGAGTTATTAGAATGATACGACTTGAGTGTAAGAATGATACAAGTTATACTCAAGTTGTATCATTGTTATGCTCAATTTGTATAATTCTTGCACTGTACTATGCAAGCTGAGTTGATTTGCACTGTACAACTCCCATGCTGCTACCCGATTATACAGGTGCTTCACTTGACTAGTGCGTGCTATGCCCCTGCTTCCATAATGACTGACACAGCAGAAGCAAGGATCTTCACAAATCACCCTCGCCAGAAAGCAATTTCAGAGAATGTTGACTCCTATATTGTATTTATTTTTAAATTCATGTTAAAAAGCAAATAATTCTGTCGGTAGATTACTTGTATTCCTGCAGTTTACTCATTTGATAACGGAAATAAATATCCTTTCTTCTGCTATGTTAAGTAGTAATTAATATGTTCTGTTCTAATTAGTCTGCAGGAATACATTCTCTGAAATTGCATTTCTGTTTCAGAGCGGACCAGGTTAAATTATGGTGAATTTGTCCACCCTGGTGGTAGTGATAGCTATGCTCTAAGTCGTCTGGCACACTCTGGCTATAGGGAGAAACTAAAACAAGAGAATCCAACGAAATGGTTGAACTTTATGAATCGTGAGAAAGAACGTGTTAGAAAGGAACGTGCCATTTTGAGAGAGCGAGATGATGAGCAAGCCATGTTGAAGAAGGAACGGATCAGAATCCAGAACCGGCTGCGGAAACGGAAAGAAAGGCATCGGAAACGTGAACAGGAAATGCGAGAACGGATGAACATCAGGCCATTGGATAGTCACATGTTCGCGGGACAGTCGCCCTGTATACGCAATGTCGGTGTGGAGACTACCGGAAATCTTCTTCATCTCGTTTGCCCCGAGACGAACCAAACTTTTGACTTTAAACAATCCTGGTAATCTGACTCAGTAACAACATTCTGCATGGTGTCCACAGTTATTTAATACTTTCAGTGTATTTCATGTTTCCATCATGTTTCATGATCAGAGCACTACGTATACTTATGACCCTCGTAGGACTATTGCTGTTCTGTGGAACAGGGGCCTGGTTGCTTGCCACTGGTTACGAGCTCTGTATTATATTCAGGGCTCAATTTAGCGACCAATTTGGGAGCCATGGCGACTTAATTTTGCATTTGGCAACCAGTATTTCACTTATTTTAAGTGTTTCTGGTTCTTTGGGAACCAAATGGCTCCTTGGAAAGTTTTCTAATTTTGAGGCCTGCATATTAATAAAGCAAGTTATTTCCCTGGACTATTGTATAGAAACTATACTAAGCTATTTACTCCATGCTGAAGGCAACCGGAGATGCCCTAATAAGTGTACCTGTGCCTAATCCAGCAGGGAGAGGGTAATCCTGTTAATTGTAGAGCTGGGCATGTGATAGGGTGGGAATGTGATAGGGTGCACGATAGGGGTCGGACAGGTACTTGAGGACTTGAGTTCGGGTCGGGTATAGGTGGACTCGATTCCCAATCTTTAGGACTTCAGTACCCAACAGAGTTTGTTACTAGTCTTAGCGGTATAGTGAGGTTGATTCCTGGAAAACAGATCTGGGTCAAAATGACAATTGGCAGTGTGTACTAGCAGATGTCTAAATGTTGCATTCTTATGTATGCGTGCATTCTGGCTTTATGACAACAATTTTTACATTGCAAAGTTAAATAATAACTACACTATCTTACAATAATGTATTCTCTTTTTTATTCTACGATATAATATGCATAAGTATTAGTATGTAACAGAATGATAAACTTCGGGTACTCGAGTCCGAGTCTAATTTTCACAACCAGGTAATCGAGTCCAATAATTTGGACTCGTCCGACCCCTAAGATTAGAGTGTGGTAGTGTATGATAAAATTAGTTAAAGAATTGTATGGTCATATCGACATACGTGTACTTACTTAAAGATGTTCTACATACATTTTATTGTAATTTTGTGCTTTCAACATTTGTATAATATTGGCTATTTGTAGCTATGCAGAATGATGTATATTGACAAATATATGCAGTATGATATTCTAATATATGTCATATCGATAATATTAACAATTAACAATATAGCATGTTATCACATACCTACTTGCAGACATGTATCTTATAACTGTTCTTTCATTAATTTATCCACATCTGTTTTATCTATAGATGTTCTTTTTTTTTACTAGATAATAACTCCTCTTGATTTCGTATCTTCCTGGTGATAAATAATCACCAATGTTAGTGGTCTGTGATTGAAAATGGGATACCGGTAGATTGAGTGTTTGTTGCACACAAAACCCATTGAGAGTAATCATCAAAATTATAACCATCATTATAAATCAACATCATCATCATCATCTCTCCATCCACATAGATATAGATAAGTGTGTGTATGTGTGTATACGTGTGTGTGTATATATGTGTGTGTGTGTATATATGTGTATACGTCTGTGTGTATATGTGTGTGTGTATATATGTGTGTGTGTGTATACATGTGTGTGTATACGTGTATGTGTGTATACGTGTATGTGTGTATACGTGTATGTGTGTATATGTGTCACTTTAACCTGAGCGATCAGCCGTGCAATGCACGGGACCATGTGCCACCACACATACACACACACACATATACACACACGTATACACACACACACATGTACACACACATACATGTATACACACATACATGTATACACACATACACATATACACACACGTATACACACACACACGTATACACATATACACACATACATGTATACACACATACACATATACACACACGTATACACACATATACACACACACGTATACACACATACACATATATACACACACGTATACACACACGTATACACACATACATGTATACACACATACACGTATACACACACACATGTATACACACACATGTACACACACATATATACACACATACACATATACACACACGTATACACACACATATACACACATACACGTATACACACACATATACACATACACGTATACACACATATATACACACACATGTATACACACATACACGTATACACACACATATACACACATACACATATATACACACACGTATACACACACACGTATACACACATACACACACACGTATACACACACACATGTACACACACGTATACACACATACATGTATACACACATACACGTATACACACACATGTATACACACACATGTATACACACACACATGTACACACACATACATGTATACACACATACACATATACACACACATACACACACACGTATACACACATACACATATACATATACACACATACACGTACACACACACGTATACACATACACATATACACACATATATACACACACATGTATACACACATACACGTATACACACACATATACACACACATGTATACACACACGTATACACACATACACGTATACACACATACACGTATAAAATGAAAAGATCTCAACTACAGGCCATGTTACTTTCCCAGCTTGACTGATGGTTTCCATTCAACTCCATATCCAACAACCATCTCGTGGTGGTTTATCTTTCTTCACCAGTAAAATCTCCACCAACTGGATACGCTTATCCTTCTGTTTCTCCAACTTACTGCTCGGTACAGTTACCTGAAGAGTTGCAGTCTTCTTGGAATCACCCAACGGTGACCATATTGCCCTATCTCTGATGTCGAAAAAGGACATATCTGGCTGCTCTACATTGAGGCAATGTAGCTCTCGTCTCTGACGGACTCTGCAAACCTTCCTTTCACAGAGGCTTCTCACTGTGTGGCCAAGGATGGATCCAATTCCACCATTCTGTCATAGAGGTCGACCGATTGCATCCGAGGTCCTGACAGGTGTACGATTAGATATTTCTGCTGGAGTGTGGAAAGTTGGTCCTCGTCACCATACAATTGCACAAGGACAGAGAGGTAACATACATGGGCCTGGCATCCTTTGCCAACTCCAATGCTTCTTCTTGATGTCTCAACTGGTTCCTAAAGCCATTGACTTCCCTCATCTGATGTGTCTGATTCTTGAACATCATCGTCATCATCCTTCTGTGGCACGCCTCCTCCAGTAGCCATCCTTAATGCCTGGTCAATGTGGTACGTCTCCTCCAGTGGCACGATGACAGAACATGTTGAGCAACATTACTGCATCACGTTTTGCCAAATGCTTGGTGAAACCCAAACTGAAACAATTCTCAACATTCAGCAGGTCTTCAGCAATGATGCTTTTGAGTTTACAAAAGTTAAAGAATGGTTTAATTACTTTAAAGATGGCCGGACTTCTGTTGACAGTGGCTAGCATTCCAGTATGCCGTCAACAAGTCGATATCCACGTCATTGACCAAATTTCACGGCCACCCTGCACATGACCAAATCATCTGTTAAGATGGCGTGGGCAGAACCAGTCCACTTGGCTGGTTCTTTGACATACAAGTCCATGCATTTTTACTTGCGCTATCTACACGCGTCCTTCTTAATTGGAAGTGAAGTATCTCAAGTGTTTACGGATCTTCCAGAATATTCCAGATCACACACAACACAACACAACACAACACACAATCAAATTGTGCACACAATATTATCGAAAATGTGAAAATAAAATAGCTAAAATATGTCAAAACTAGTGTTTTACTTTTACGGCAACTACCAGAAATAAGGAAGGAAAATTACTCGGTATCCGCATCCCCTACAACTGCTTCGTATTCTCTTCGAACCATTCCATCTCTTTTCCCCTTCACATTTATCGTTTCCCCTTAATTTATCTTTTACTCCCCTTGTCTTTTTCCTCATTCTTTCTCTTCTCTTCTCTTTCTCTTCACCAAATCTTACACACCAACTAACTATAATTATCATGATTATTATTTTTATGTGAATCTAGATTTATGCAATGTATATTGTTCAAAACAGTTGTAGAAGAATGTGATAAAATGTGTGTTCTATAGAACTATGTGTAAATACTGTTTGATGCTCAATGTGTTCACTCTGCCAAACATACTAGTGGTTTTTTTTAATAATAAAGTCTTCTTTGAATTTCTTTTTTATTATTTAAGATATTATTCTTGATTATTTTATTGTTCCTTTATGTTTGTATTTTCTTATAATGTCAACACCACATATTCTGGGTTCTCCTGTATTCAACATTAACTACATTGGTGGATGCAATACCTCGTACATGAGCTGGTTTGCTCATAAACATCCAATCTGCTCAGATGGCCAATCAGGTTATTCCACGAAATTCAAACAAACATTATTTTCATGCTCAGCAGGAAAAAGCGCAGTATCGCTTGTAATAGCATCATGATATTTCATTGAGTTATTGATAGAACCAAAATAATATGGAATTTGGAATTCACTCATGAAATATTCTACAATATCATTTTGAAAGTAATATTGACATTTTCTGATATATGACAATAATTAGTTCTGTTGTATCAAACAATTAGTAAGTAGCAGAAAAGGATGACTCATAAGAATGCAGATTTCAGAAACAATTATTAGCTTTTTTCGATGTTTGTGTTGTTTTCAGTTTCTTGTAATGTAGTCGACATAACTAGTGCCCAACCTTTCCTGTATCTTGCCCAAAGACCCAAGATCTGACCATACAACCTCAACAGAAATAACCTTCCAATCGACACCACACATCAATAGCAATCCCCAATAGTGAGCCTAAGTTCGCCTCTTTTCATCTTTGGTTAAACACGTGGGCACTAATTGTATCCGACTATGGTATTCTTAATTTACGTAGACATTTCTTAGTACATTTAATATATTACATTTGTTAACATGAAGCTGTGTTTTGTTGGATGATTGTTTTTTATTTCATGTTATTTTACAAACTATATGATTTGCATAATAAAAGGATCACATTTAAGAAAAACTTTGTTAATTATTCATGACATGATTGTAAGCAACATACACAAACAGTAAATGACCAACCTAAATCCAGTGTCAAAACAATATACTACTTCATCATATGAAACGTCTCGCTGGTTTAATGTCGCAAACCAATCATATTGAAGCAGTATTCAATGTTTCGTGTCATCGAAATTTCTGAAAGACAATTAAAGTTTATTAATTGTCAATGTGATCTGTGTATTTGGAGGATTATGTGTTCTGATGCGTGCGTGTGGTGGAGGGCATGGTGTCGGTGTTTTGCTGTTGGCTGACAATCACAGGTGAGAGCAACATTCCTGTCTTTGCTTTCATTCCATCATATCACACCCTCTCTTAGTCTACTTTGTATCATTTCCTAATAATAGTATGAAAATATAAAATGATATCACACCCCTCTCAGTCTACTTTGTATCATTTCCTAATAATAGTATGAAAATATAAAATGATATCACACCCCTCTCAGTCTACTTTGTAT
>JAUTBT010084666.1:0-12134 GCA_032361225.1 Lepetodrilus schrolli | reverse complement strand
ATGTCTGTCTGTCTGTCTCTCTCTCTCTCTCTCTGTCTCCTCTCTCTCTCTCTCTCTCTCTCTCTCTCTCTCTCTCTCTCTCTCTCTCTCTTTCTCTTTCCTACCATGACCAGCAGTTCTATCTATAGATATATGCGGGTAATCTATATACAAAGATAGTATTCGTGACTGTGAGTTTATCGACTATAATGTCATGTCATGTGATAATGAAATACGCTCCTTCTGTCAGATAACGGTTACCAGTGTCAGAAGCTGTGGAATTAATTATTGGCCAATGTTTCTCATGAATGATAATATAAAATATATTACAATATAATATTGCATAATATTATGTCATATGCTACTCTCTTGTTGATAGTGACGTACATGTAGTTGCTGATTAATATTGGACGACTACCCAATAGTTATGTGAGATGGAGCGCAATCTTCTAAATGTGTCTCACATTTTTTTGGCAGACTGGTTGGCTTACAGAAATTCGTCGTTTCATGCGCATGATGTCAGGACACTATTGTTATCCAATCGGCTCACCTCGGGACTACTTCCACGTCGTCAGCCTCACCACTCATCGCATATAGAAGAATGAGCGGATGGCCTTTTACACACTTTAGTAAACAATGACATATTTTATCATTTGAGAGTGATAAATGAAAGTTAGGAATTAATTTCAAAATAACTATATGTAATTAGAAACCATAATATGGTCATGGTCTTCTTAGTATTGTATCAACCTTCTGTGTGAAATAGGGTAATTTATATATGCAACGTGAAAAGACTGCAGACATATAGTTTACTAAAATATATACTAGTATATACCCAAGACAAGCACTAATCTAATCTTCTTCTTCTTCTTCTTCTTCTTCTTCTTCTTCTTCTTGAGTTGGTTGTTTTTCCGGTCGCCTTCCAACTTGGTTGATTTCGGCAGACTAATCTAATCAGTTATTGGACATATTTATACTAATCTAGCCAGTTATTGGACATATTTATACTAATCTAGCTAGGGTGTCACGTGACTATCACATGACATATGTAGTTCTAATATGGAAGCTACAGTGAGATTGCCGAGAGGACTGTGAGCCAGTCACGTAGGTTGGCCGAGTGTATGGTTATCATGATATATTATTCATACGAGATCTCCTCATATATAAACAAGCCACGATATTTTTACTCTTTTATTATGTTTTGCTTTATTAACGTTCATTTTGGTCAATACAAACAATAATGTTATCCCACTTGTTACTCGGAATTACGAATTGTCTGTCCATATTGAAATTAATTATATGAGATGCTCGCAAAAGTGTTGAAAAGTCCAATATCAATTTCACTGAGTACAGATAAACAGTAACTAGTGGCAACATGCTGTTGGCAGATTGCGATCGTCATAAAAAGTAAGTAAATGTTTCTGTGAATCATGTATGACCTTAATGCATAATTAATCATAAGTAGATACAATAAGCCATTCATACATGTTAAATTACAGTAGAGAACATGAGATGGGCGTCAACGCGTGTAACATACGGGTTACTACCGGAATACCACTCTGCTATATGGTACTTGTGGGGCTGTATACACCTCTTTAACTGTGGGAGGTGTTGCCCGACGTTGGTTGGTTCCCATATGACCTTCCTATTATGCTACCGTACATACTGTCACATAACATGGATATCATGCTACCATACACACTGTCACACACCATGGATATCATGCTACCAATAAACTACACATTGCTACATAACATAGATATCTTACTACACTGTCACACACCATGGATATCTTGCCACCAATGAACTACAGACTGCCACATAATATGACATTAAGTTACTAATTAATATTTAGTTCAAAATATGGACACAAACTAACCATATTATGGTATTCGACATTCCACAATGCAAAACTAACGTTAGCTGTAAAACTAGCTGGTCTTCGTGTCAATGTCGCCATTCAGTGTTACTTATAGTGTTATTGTAGCAAAAGCTGAATTGTTATCATCTACATATAGGTGGGTTCCTACAGTGACTACACTTTATTATTCAGCCTCCTCTCTATACATGCACCACTTTAACAACTATAGCGGACGGCGTAAAATGTCTCATCATCTGTCGTGTACAGCCACAACGTCCGCTGCTATGTTCAACAGTGAAGATGGTATGGCGGCCGAATATATGCATGTTACCGGCTTGATTTGCTCCAAAACCGATATTTTTCTTTCTTTTTCGGGACTACTAGTATATATTTCTGAGAATAAGTAGATGTATGGAAAACACTGAAGGTGAACGTCTGACAAATTAAGACGCCAATCAATCGTATGGGCAGATGATATCAATCATAGTCTTGTGCTGTACCATCCTCGAATCCCCGACCATTATGCCTACTTATGCCTGTTAATTAAACATAATGGCCGGTGTTTCGAAGATGGTACTGTACTGGCATATTACTAGTCTACACGGATTAATATACTACTACTACTACTACTACTACTTCTACTACTACTACTACCACTACTACTACTACCACTACTACTACTATCACTACTAATACTATTACTACTACTACTTCTGCTACAGCTATACTTCTGCTACTTCTACTACTGCTGCTGTTTCTTCTACTACTACTACTACTACAACAGCTGCTGCTGCTGCTACTACAGCTACGTACTATATGCTGCTACACTTAATGTGGTATTGGTCTGCTACTCTACATGTATAACTGCCGCCCTTGTAAGCAAGTTGTCTTTATCATTATGGAATAGTTCATGTTTTCATAAAAGTCGATTCTAGTCATGCACAGATTGTTGATATTGGATTGGCATTGTTGATCAAAATCCACATCAAAGTGCACAGTTCGTCTACCACAGGCCGTCCTCATGTCCTCCACGTCGTGTCCCATACCCCAGATACCCGTGACACGTGTCAGATCTGATGTCTCATTAATTCCCCGGCGGACCTGAAAATATAAGCTTTGTTCATTCGACAGTTTGCATTTAAGTTCATTACCGATTCCCGACTGCCTCGCACCTTCCACGAGTCGCATGTCACGTGACCGCGATCGATAGGAGTCGTGGGTTAAGCGGAATATAAACCAAGCTGAGGATGGCTTGTGCGTTTTGTAAACTTGGCCCCCACGGGATCACCGGACACGCACAGACAGGATACAGGTACGTGTGCGATGCTTCTTATTTTTACTATAAGATTTAATGCCACGTATGGCCTTCCATACTTCAAATATGCAGTTTCAGATACATTTCCGAGCAGCTGTAAGAATTCGTTATTGTTACTTTAAGCATAGGAAAGTTTCATTTGCCTGTGTTCTTGTAATTGTGATCTATATGTTTTATCTTCAATACTGAATAAGTCATGATTGAATCTTTTATCATATCCCATAAACCTAGCCTACCTACAATAGAACGGAATGCCATTAATAGCTACATAGCCTATATATTCAAAGACCAAACCAGTGGTCTAATTTAGCCATATTGTAATATAATCCTGTTGTTAGACAGATATACATTTATATATTTAGGACAGTCTCACCTCACATTATAAGCATGTACAATCATATTTAGGATGAGGCCTAGTTACAGTGTACAAGTCTCTAGGTAGTCGCCACTAATGAATTAAAACATGAAAATCCAGGGTAACTTCAGGCATTGCATATTTTCATGTCATATCCGCAGTGTTCCTGCGATGTATGTGAACAGCGTATATTTATAGGATAGAATGAGATAATTATTTATAACCCACCAGGGGAATTTGATATAAATTGTACCTTTAAATATCAATAATGGACGATGAAGGCCTTGCGTTAATTTTTCTCTCTCTTTTTTTTCGCTTTTGCAAATTGCTCTAATCATGTCATTACATCTGCCACGAGCCATATAAGTGATTACTTGGACTAATTGAAGCATTTAGAAAAGGAGTGTCACGTGATCAACAGGATCTGTACGTTCTATGCCCGTATCTGATACCGTCTCTATTCCGTGTAACATCCGAGAGCTCAAGAGATCACCTTTCTGGAGATTAATGACCACTCTCGGACCTCGCTACCATCCTTATTGGATTCATTTATCATAATACATCTTCTGATATAAAATTCCTGTTTCCGGTTGTCATAATTCCCAGCATTGTCCATTATTTCAGTCCTGCAGCGCGGAACCACTGCGAATTGATTCCTAAGTTTTTATCATTAGGTTATCAATTAACCAACGATGATACGAAAATTATATTACTACTCCTGGTGGTTTTCTCGTTTAAGCACCGGCGCGAGTGTCAGTTTCAGTGCCAGTAACCATTATTTCTTGTTACATTGAGTGAATATTGGTTGAAAATTTCTTTCGTAAACATGCATCAATTGGTTCATGAATTTAGTTGTTCGTCTGTCAGTTGCGCTATTTTCCCAGGTGTTTCAACTAGTCTCATAGTGCATGAGTGAACATGGAATGGAAAATAACGTAATGAGGGGACATTGAATAGAATGTGACGTTGTTTATTCATATTGTGAACTTTAAACGTTCTAATATATGCATTATACCTCTATAAAAAATGACAGTGACCGTGTAAGTAATAGACCACTATAAGGCCATGGCCATATTGCCAGTCAGACATTGTGAGGGTAGCAGACTAGTCACGCGAGCCACGTGCTGTTGGAGGAAATCAGGACATCAGTGGTTGAAAACAGTCAATAATTTTCCACAGGTTGATTACACTTGTCAATGTTGAGCATTGGTGGGAAATACTGCTTTAAAATATGAACGACAACCCTTACGAATGTGTATGTATGTATACCATCTGGGTTTAAGACGCGAACGATACGTCACCGTTTATCGAGATATTACGAGTAAATATAATCAAACGGTAACAAAATGCATTGAAAACACAACTATAGGCTCGCTCACACGGGTCGATCGGTTGTACGACGAGTCTAGTTCCATTGGTCGTGCGAGTAGAACTACTCATGCGATCTCTGTCGTTGAGAATCGCATTGCATGTACGCTCACACTGTGCGATTCGACGCATCGTTACAACGGACCAACCCGTGTGAGTCCACGTTATGTCGTAAAGTCTAACAAATAGCACAATTCTACATCCTAGCAAAGTAACAGCTTATTGTTGATGAAATCACTAATGAAATTTATGATGGTTCAACGTCCGACATTATCTTCATGATGTGATCACCAGTTTTATTTCGCTTACAGATATTAATAAGAACAGATGTTTATCATGGCTGGGCAGCGTTATATTTATTAATATCCATTTCAGTAGCTCAAAATACAATGAATACCTTTTTAGAAAGTGTATATACTTTGCTATGGTGTACACATGTATGTCCGAGGATTCAAATTTCCATTAATAGTCTGCCAGAGAATGTCCCCCAAGGGTACGACGTTCCCATGTTCTCCATTCCCAGGTAGACGTCACGTACATACTAAATTACCATTGTAAGAGAAGACATTGACTCACACAGAATGTATAATCTCAACCTCGATGAATTTCGAAAGCGGGTTATATAGTCTCAGAAAGGTAATCGTGAATATATTGATTACCGTATTTGCGGCGATGTTGCAGTCTTGGTACAGCCTTTGCCATGTTCAACAAATGGTCGCAGGCGGACTGAAGGCAGTATAGGTACTGAACCTTTGGTTACTTCCGACAGGACCGTGAATCTGTCTGGGGCAACATTTATTGTCTTTTCCTGATTGTTTGAACGCAGCTCGAATGTATCTCTGATTAGATGTCTTGAATGCATCCTTGTTTGAATAATACCAGGTCACACAGCACCAGTAGTATGTCCACGACTAACACAACCCTCATTATAGTCCAAGTATTTTTTCAGTAGTGCCCATGGAAGTACCATTCATGGCAGCCATCGTGGGCAAGGCTCGTGCAGCTGATGAGGTCGTTATCTCAACAATACCAACACAGTATGGGTCATCTCCTAGAGTCATACAATCACAGACATAGAATAACGTCTTAAACAGCCGCAATTTGGAGCTAAAATGTAAAGGATATTAACATAATCTCTTTGCTTTAATACCCGTGCATACGATATTCGTCTCGGCTATAGACACTACCTTAGTTTAATGAAACCTGAAAGGATTCCCAACTATGCAGTATCATTTACATATTTACATTATCAGTAGATTTAGATATGTTTATAAAATAGTAGGCCTGCATTTCACTATTACCTAGTGTTGGGATTACCAAAAAACACGAAACCATATAATAAGCTGGATTATAATGTTTTAATGACTTGCGCATGTACGTTTGCGATCGATAATAGTGGACAGGAAATTATTATTTCTTCCTATTTTCAGATCCTAGTTTAGTATTTGTTCCTCGTCTGAGGTTTCCCTGGCGTGAACAATTCAGTACAGGATAAGCACGCTGTGTCAAGAAATGAAAGGCCCTGCCATTAGGGCATCAATAGTTCATTTCAACGACCTGCAACCCAACTTGAAGCTAATAACACATACACGCGATTAATCATATTTAGTCGTTTGGAGTTACTTGAGTATGGCATAATTGAAAATTGAACAAGCAAACTATAAATATGTCATTAATAGATGCGTTTTATATCAAACGACAATTATGAACGCACCTAATGAACATGTGCAGATAAACGGCATGATGGAGTATTTATACATGATGTACTTCCATTTATCTACAGACTCGTGGAACTCGGTGTTTATTTTCAAAACTTCCTATTAATATTGTATTTGTGTGTAGCACTGCGTCAAATGTACATAGTTACAATAATGACCAAATAGACGTTATGACACAGAGTATAGACAGTATACTTTGCTTTGAACAGTAAATCAAACAAACATTCAATCTGAATTGCATCAAGAAACGTTCAGTTTAAACTCAGTGGTTTGTTTAATTAGTAAAACATATTAGCTTGAAAAACATTTGTATCGATTCGAGTGTATTCGTAGATACTAAACTAAATGCACTGATGGCAGTCAAACTGAACTTCCAAACATTATATATAGGCCTATGTACCAGTATTAGTATATATCACCTCAAGATACCAGGGCCGTAGCTAACCGGGATGGAAAGGGGGGCAATACCCTATACAATCTGAAAAATTCCAGAACATTTGCAAAGCCCCCTCCCCTAGGTATGTTACCAATGATTGCAATATCTTCCTGTGACATTTCTACATTTCCACACGTAAATATATTACACATTACATTACTTTACATTGCATTGCTTTTATCAATTGTGTTAACCTTTAAGTTTACGAACCAAATTGTATAGAATTAAATGTTTTATCGAAGGAGGACCGTATTTCAGCGCTAGTTTAGTTTTGTGTGTAGGTGATACATTATTTGGGTCGATTATTAGCTCTGCAAGGTACCATCGGGAACGAATATTAGAGACAAGTAACCCCACCTAGACTTAACATGACCACTACTAATAATAATCCTAATATACGACGAAGACAAATTACTCTGTAAAATTATATCAGTATTTGAAGTATCGAAAATAATATACAATATTAATCCATTATTGTCGTGTAAATTTAATTAACATATTTTGTAAGTACATGTTCTTGAAGCTGACTAGTCGTGGTAGTAACTAGCGAGTGACTTGGAGCGTAGTAGACGTCGTTAGTGTACTCTATGACAATATGATCATGAATTAGTGCTTTACGTCGCAGCGGGAATATTTCACCCATACGAGACGACAATATGTTAAGGGAGCTATATATATTGCATTCAAAGTAACTGGCTCTGTTTTAATCTACTCAATAATACCCAGGAATATATCAGAGCGTATCCATGTCGACTAGAAATGTGTCATATTGGACATCAATCCAGCTTCATCAAGTGAGCAACAGACAATGTCAGGCATATATTTGATAGCTTCCTGTTCTCGCCAATACTGACACAAGCCTCGCAAACACAAACAGAATGTGTTTATGGAACCCTTGGTAAAGAATGATTGCTAAACTCCAGCGTAACCCAATGATTGCTAAACTCCAGGGTAACCCAATGATTGCTAGGCTCCAGTGTAACCCAATGATTGCGTACAAGTGTTCTATTAGACTCAAGCCACATCATTGAAGGTTCTTTATGTGAGGCAATGAGTTTGGAAATGTTTACCTAACAGTTTAAATGTCTTGATGTTGTTTCTTGAAGCCATAATAATCTTACATATGCATGGTTCGTGCCAACTCGCAAAACATGTATATAAAAGTGACAAAATAATTGCGGTTACGCGCAGTATGGTTCAAGTTTTTGTTCTCTACGCAATGGTTGGGCGCATGCCAAATAATATGTTTTTCAACAAAAACCTCTTACGTGTCGATCATAGATGGCGTGATAATGATGGAGGCTATAAGGCAACCAATCTGGGATGGAGTAGCCAACTCTCGGACAGAATAGCCAAATCTCGTACGGCCTATATACTAATCATGTCTGCGGTGAAGGACAGCATATATACTAATCATGTCCGCGGTGAAGGACAGCATATAATATACTAATCATATCTGCGATGAAGGACGGCATATATACTAATCATGTCTGCGATGAAGGACGGCATATATACTAATCATGTCTGCGATGAAGGACGGCATATATACTAATCAAGTCTCCGATGAAGGACGGCATATATACTAATCAAGTCTCCGATGAAGAAGGACAAAACAGATCGCCAGTTCACTCTAATCCCGCTCGTGGACAGTTTCACACGTGGGGAAGAATGGGCGCCCATCTGTACCCGCCGTGGCTAATACGTCGTACTGTCTCGTGCATTATTCAATGTACGTGATGGATATCTACTGTGTAATAATGATTCGATAATCAACAGTGTTGATTGTGTCTTTTTGTGTTTCTCGTGCTTAGGTGAAATGTACACATTTCGACTGCTAGTTCGTCCTCCAGATAAAGCTGTTTGTCGGCAATTTTCAATGGTTCATTACATTAAAAGGATTATATTGAATAATTAGAATAACGGACTCGATACGAGTGGTTACGGAAAATATGTCTCTCTAAACAATAAATAGATCGTCATGGAATGGCAGAAATAGCATCACGTATGTACTACCACTGTTACCACGCGTGAAAACATATACATCTATTTCAGACAATTGTCATATTTGTTTCTCTTTTCCTTTCAATAAAAGTAGCTAAATTTAGGTTACTTCAGACATCCATTCATTCTCGTACGTTATTTGCTTCTAATAAAACAGCCACACCATAATATTATGTCATTATTTCTATTAGCCTGTGTTTTAGTCGCAACATTGAAAGCAAGATAATAGCACACTTCAGAATAAATATGTATCGCTATTAATCTCAATGAACGTATAGACGTATACACATGGTAAAGGTTATCCCAGGGATCAGTTTTTGCACGTATGTTAATTATGACTGCAATATCTTCCTGTGACATTTCTACATTTCCACACTTAAATATCGTACACAAGTAGTACATTACTTTATTTTACATTGTCTTCTTTTAATCAATTGTGTTAACCTTTAGATCGCTTGATGTGAAGTCGAGAAACCCTGGGGTTGTTTGCAATAGAATAAAAGTAATGTTAAAACTCTTTTAACGCAAAATTTTACCTCTAGGTTTCTGTAAGTGGCTTATGAAATACCTTTCTGGAAATTAATACAGTACCATCCATTTTCACCAAATATATCTGGTTTTCGTGAAAACTACATGTACCCAATCGATATTTAACACTTCTTGATGTATTCTGTATTCATCAGAACAGAGACATGATTCATGGCATCTAGTATGGTTTACCTCTGTAGGCAGAACACTGCTGCTTTACGCAAAAACACCAGGCAATTAACTACTGAGTTGACACAAAAATGCATTAATTTCACGAGGAACATATTGAATGGGTTATTCTAATGATTCATTATAAGCATTTATCGAGAGGGAGAACTAGCAGTCGAAAACGTGTACATTTCACCCATGCACGAGAAACACAAATAGACGTAATCAACCCTGTTGATTATGGAATCGTTATTACACAGTAGATATCCACCACGTATATTGAATAATCGTTATTACACAGTAGATATCCACCACGTATATTGAATAAATAGAGATTATTAACCGAGTGTCTTTAGATATCGTCTAATATCCTGCACTTAGGGATAATCTTTGTATTAGACGAGCTTAAACTAATGTCAAGCTAAAATATTTCTCTATAAGAAGAAAACATGAACGTGTGAATCGATATTTTATCAAGTTGCGCGTAAGAATACATGCAGGTCAGTAAATTAGGAATATCTTTCGAAAAAACCCGGCAAAAACGGTGTAAATAATGTGCATATTCAACTTTCCATTAGATAATAAAAAAGGTTACTTGTTGTTGACAAATAACGGTAAAAGTATAACTAAAAGAAAACGGTAAGAAAATAACTGAGTGGGTAGCTGTATAGATTGGTCCCAGTGTGGGTTTTTACCCCATATGCTGTAGCTTACAGCATCAGTGTGAGTGAATGAAATGGTATTTTCTGTTTTCTCTGAAAAATGATCTTCTATTTAGTGTGTAGCTATGGTGTACAGTATATACTAGTGCTAGACAGCATTCCAGTATCAGAAGTGTACGTTGCATGAGTCCACACAGCGGTCTGTACTCCGGTGGCATGAAGTTAGCCAACAGCAACCACCACGACAAATACATTCTATCAGACTGCCAAGTGCTCATATCACTTTCAAAATATCTCAGATTATATTCAAAGCGGATCATATGAAATGCATTAGGTTCTGACATAATTAATAGCCACTGCCAGATACTAATATGTAGTATCATAACTATAGTAGTATAGGCACCATGTTTTATGTATAACGTACATTAGTTCCATGCACATAATACTTAGTAGTAGATGGTATCATATTGACACTATATTTATACAATTAGTAACTAATCATACAAAATCAGGCATTATGTATATATTATATATTAGATTTGTTATAAATAAATAATCTTTTGCTCTAAATTAAAAAGCGCGCACACACACACACACACACACACACACACACACACACACACACACACATACACACACATATTGTTCTTACTATGTGTTCTTACTATTATTCTTGGCACTCATGATCCATATATAATTATGTATTAGCACTGCATTTCTAAGTAATTAAATATGTATTAAAGTCATGATTAAAGTTACCTTCTGTCAACAACATTTCCAACAACAATACCTGGATTTGTTTTAAAGCTGGGTTTTATTTGTTCACATTTCCTGTACACTATTGAGTTCATGCATCAAGTACAGGATGTAGTGTTACACATGATGTAGTGTTACACAGGATGTAGTGTTACAGGACAGGATGTAGTTGTTACAGGACAGGATGTAGTGTTACCGGATGTAGTGTTACCATTGTTCTATATATGAATGAGAGCTCAACTGGATCGATTGGACCGTACATTAGTGCAGGTGTCCCACACAATATACAAGGACAATCCTAGAGATGCAGACATCAGTTATAAAGGAACGTAACGAAAATAACTCAATGTTGACAGTGTTGCGTCTAAATAATATTAGGGTTTGAGAGTGCAGTGTATTCCAATAGTGTCCAGAATGTGTCCAAACACAGTAGCTAGTCGATAGCGTGGCGGCTAGTCGATGTGAAAACAGCGTCTCTAAATAGCGGAGATCATGTCTTAAAAAGAATGCATTGTCATTCATAAAACCGCGCAAAGATTTTCTCACGTGTATTTGGCCCTTGGTTAATAACCAGCGTACATTAATTGTCAATCTACAATACAAAGCCGGTCCGTGATCTATAACAGATTATAAATAGTTTGGTGCGTGGGAGCAGGGATTGCGTGTGACTGCTGCGTCGAGAAATTAGCTCTAAATTCTTATAAGCCTGTTGAATGATAATGTAAACAAATATGTTATATAGTTGATTTATGGAATGTACTGCCAAATCAGATGAAAACCATACATTTTATGGTTATGCAAAAGAGAAGAATTATCAACCTGTTAATATAAAATATTGTGTCACAATGGCTTGAAGCGAGAATGCTCAAATGCACAAACAAATGGTATCGGTATATATATATATATATATATATATATACAAAAGTGTGTGTGTGTGGTGTGTGTGTGTGTGTGTGTGTGTGTGTGTGTGTGTGTGTGTGTGTGTGT
>JAUTBT010084665.1:0-12134 GCA_032361225.1 Lepetodrilus schrolli | reverse complement strand
TCCAGCTGAGCTGATTTCGGCAGACTGGTCCCTCCTTGGGACGCATGTGTCTCACAGCATGGAGCTGGAGAGCGTTGGGTGCGACCGTAACCTATGTTGTTTTAGTATGTGTAACTAATGGCATGTGTACCGCGGTGTCTTTCCACGAGGCCGATCTGTCTATTGTTTGATGCTTCCATAGGTGTGAAGTAGTTAACTGGTGGTTGTTTTAGTGATTACTTCTGTGATTTTAGTGAGATTTTACGTGAGATTTCACAAAACGTAAGACAATAGTGTTATTTTAGAACAAAATAAGTTCCATATTATCACTGAATGACAGTGAAGGGTTATATATATTATCTCTATCTCTATCTCAATATATATATATATACTATCTCAAGGATTTAAAACAAAAGGGAACCTTTTTTAAAGATTTTTTTTTATTGTGTCCGAATTATTAGAAAATTACGACTTGAAAAAAAATTGTATATTTATGGTAAAATTATTTTCGCCGATTAATTTATGTGTTCGAACTATTATAGGGTTCGAACTATTAGAGAAAATACGGTATCCCTTATTTCCACCGAGAAATGACTAGAACATGCACTTGAAGTTTCGATGTCACGTGAAAGTGTTAACAAATCGTGAAATATTTAACACCATATTGTGTATTTTTTTCGTAATGCATGTATGAAATGATGCCATGTTTTTCATGCATCAAAATAGAAATAAAGGATCTGAAACTGATAAATAATATTGCTTCTGGAGCCAAATATAATGGTGACTAATATAAGACTCGAACAGTAAGAAAAGTATGAAATATATATTTTACACAATTAATTATTCGAGAAAATCATTGCATATATACCTACTTTAATTTCCGTGTAATGAGTATGTCCTTTCTGAGGAAGCGTCAAGGACACGTACAACTAACTTCATATTATGAACCAGTTAAAAGTGCAACTGGATGCAGTCTACTACAGCGACCAGTACACATGCTCAGATTAGCTTAGCTACATTCAACTCCCCACCTGTGCTCTATATGTTTATCTCGTGACAAGAGGTGAGCAACTTAGAAATGTGAGAAGTCGCATTCGTTACAAGCTGCGTATGGTCACCTGGGCTGTGTTCAGCCGACAATACGCTACAATACAATACTTTTGTCTACATGTAGTAGTTCGCTGAACGGGCTAGTAGGGAAATAGCAGGAAATCGGTTTGCGCCTGCGTCCAGTCCATTCGCTTGATGCTTTGGGTTTTCGTATAAAAACAATAATCGGTCCAAAGCTGTATTGTAATGTATGCATGCATATCACTACGGATTGCTGGGTGAACGGCTCGCGTAGTCATACATAGCATACATATTTAATATGTATTGTCGACTGAACGCAGCTCTGTACCGCATCATTGTTTTGTTCATATCGTATGGGCTACCGACACTTGAATCCACTATCATCTAGCGGTTTTAGTAATTTGAGCTACATGTATGAATGTGGATAATCCATCAAGAATAAGCTAAAGTGTGGGAATATTTTAGCTGAATATAACTAGGGTTTTGTAAGTGACAAAATGTTATCCATATTAACATTATGATGGTATCACATCGT
This sequence comes from Lepetodrilus schrolli, assembly GCA_032361225.1. NCBI lineage: Eukaryota > Metazoa > Mollusca > Gastropoda > Lepetellida > Lepetodrilidae > Lepetodrilus > Lepetodrilus schrolli. Next base: position 10,549 of record JAUTBT010084665.1, on the reverse strand, counting down.
GTGTGTCTTGTTATACATGATGACACAAAAAATCAGGATTGTTCTGCGTTAAGGGGGTGATGGGGGAATTTATTCCATTTTCTACCGGTTTAACAGCACGTGTACCTTTATTGATGACATTGCATCTAAGTTTAGATGGAACTATTCAGCCTGTATTGTTTTATGAATATTGAGATATCGCAACCACTTATTAACGCGACCAAAACCAAAGCGCTTGGCTCAAACATATATATAAAAGAAGAGTCCGTATTCAATATACGTGGTGTATATCTGATGTGTAATAACGATTCGATAATCAACAGTGTTGATTACGTCTTTTTGTGTTTATCGAAGCTGATTGGTTGAAACCAGGACTACTTTCACCCTAATTCCCACGCGCAAAGGCTTCAACGAATTTATTTCATTAACGCAAAATCATTGTGTGATGCAGTATTTACGTACATTATTATCGCATACCATTCTAACATATCATTCCTATAAATGCAAAACATATGTTACAATTTAATTTTAAATAATTTACTGCTATTAGTGCTAAATTCAGGTGGGTTTTCATTCTAACTAATTCATGATAATGCACCTTTCCGCACTCGTCTGCTGCGTTCTGTATCCTGTTGTTAGTAAACAAACCTGGCTACCCGCATATGATCACATTTCGCCGGTTACCGTCAACGACTTGGCTTATCTCAAACTATTTTTTAGACAATAAATTGTTTTATAAATATCAATCTGGTTTCCAGTCTGGCCACTCAACAGTAGAATTGTACGACAATATTTGCAAGGCACTCGATAAAATTTTTTTTTAGATATTTTATGGTATTTTGCGATATGTCAATAGCATTCGACAGGGTATGGCATCATGGACTAATAGCTAAACTAGAAACATCTGGCAAATTGGTTCAGTAGTTATATAAATAACCGTAACAAAAATATATTTGTTAATGGAGCACTTTCTCATACCGTGAGTTTGAATGCTGGTGTACCCCAATGTTCTGTTTTTGGGCCATTTCTTTTCAATGTTTACATTAATGATATTGCCCATGATCTTAACTGACGACACCTGCTTAGGCGCATCAAGTGGAGACAGACAGATCATGTTTGGGCAGCTCGTGTCCCTCAAATGTTCTTGGCCGTCCGGACACTGGTCTTCTTCTGTGTTGTTGTGAAACCAGTCAAGAAAACGACAAGATTGAGAATAACTTTTATTCGTGGAACACCGTATAGATTTAGCACGGGTCGTACATTTCAGTCGTCTCCCTCGGTCCGGACGTACGTTCCCAGCCCGTTTTTTTCTCTTATATACCCTTCTCTCGTGTCCGTGATGTCATAACCCTCACATACGATAAAAGTACTATTCCTGTCGTATCTCTGCTCCCTATCCTCCTTATGTGGTGCTACCGTTTCATCAGGTATTCTAACAACCCGCTTGCCTTCACGCATTCCAGCCCGCTTATTCACAAAAATGAATTATCATCACCATATCACTGAGATCCCAACACCGCTAAGCAACTCTGAATAACTTTAAATTCCAATATATGATTTCCCTGCCTACGATACATGCATACATCCCTGAATGCGAACTTATTAATATATGGCCAAATAAATAGTTGGTTTCATTTAATACAAAAAAGACAGAAGCATTACTGACAACATTGAACTGACATTCAATGATCAAATTATTAAAAATGTTTCTACTCATATAAACACCTGGGAATAAAATTCTCGTCTGATGGTAAATGGTCTTACCACATTGACAATATAATTAAATCGACAGATCTACTCTAAGTAAATTTACACCATATATACTAGACCTCACTTTGAATACGCTTGTGAATTGTGGGGCGGATGTACAAATGAGGATAGTGATAAATTAGAACGTTTACAACTTCAAGCAGCTAGAATTATAACTAACAAACATTTATATTTTGAAACGGGTTGGGAGACTTTAAAAGAAGGGAGAAGGAAACGAAAGCTGAGTTAATTGTACAAGATATTCAATGGATTAGCACCTTCATATTTATCAGACAAACTCCCAGCTAATGTCAACACTAAATCTAATTATTATCTGACGTTATTGGACGTGTACGTGTACAGATAGCTACAATTACTTCCTTGTGAAGACTAGCTTAGGTGAAATGCACAAGTTTTCGACTGCGAGTTTTCCCTGACATTGTTTCAGCTGGCCGCATGAAACGTTTGAAATTTCTTACTTGAAATTAATTGCTATGATGTACATTTATATGTTTTTGTTGCGCATGAAATTATTTGCATTATACTAATTAAGTGGCATCACGTTTTATCTCCTAAATGACATACTCAAAGGATCTATATTTTGCCGTCGTAATATACGTACAACAAGATGTGAACAACCTTGATGTCACAGACGGATGAATACACAACAGCTGATTAGGTTCGCCCTCTCGATATAGCTGTTTGTCGGCAGTTTTCGATGGTTTATTACATTAAAATTATTAGATCGAATAATATAACATTGTATATTGCATCAGTTCAATATTATGATGTCAGTTTGCTCCATGTTTGTTTATTGCGCGAACAAGTCAGTATGAAGTGAAGTTTTCTTTTATGTTTTAGTTAATTCACATGTTTAAACGTTTATAAACGGTTAATAACATATTAAGATCCGAAGGACGAAAAACCTGCTGCAAAATTGTGTTTGAAATAAATAGAAGCCTGCCAGGAATAGAAGCCAGGTCTGAGCGTCGCGAAATTAATAGAATCTAAATAGAATTTACGGTAATTAAGTTACTTTCCCTTTGAGATTCGAAGCAATCGGAAATATATTCAAACTACAATTTCCACTATGTAATTACAAGATCAATGAGGTTGTTCGGAATGTTTCGCAATACCTAATTTACTCATTTCCCTTAACTTCCGGCTCACTTCGAGACTACTTCCACTTTGCTCCAATAATACTGTGAGCAGTCCCGTAGGTTAACCGAATGTTTCCTAAAGGAACATGCGAACGCATAGCAAAATGATATTTACGTACCGATGTATATTTACATATGTGAAAATTTACACGCCTGAGTAAATGGTAACAGGGTTTGAGGTTGCTATGTATGCACGTGAAATATCGTCCCTAAACGGACTGTAACAACAGCCATTAATTCTAATATTTATTTCACATTATGCCACACGTTTTATTCTCAAATAATGATTGGAATATCATGGCAAATAGTTCCTACAGCAAAATATAAACTTATAGGCGAGTATTTCCACCACATTTATTAAATTATTGCTATTTATATTGAACGTCATCATGCATGTTTACCGAGATCGCTGGAGAACGCAATTAATTTAAATATACGAAATATATATTCAACAGTTGACTCGAGTCGGTTTTATATTTTACACCGGTGATACATATTTAAAACTAGAATTCACTGATTGAATTTCAAACTCTGCATGTTTGTTATCTACGAATATGACTAAATCTTTCATGTCAACATTCATATACAATATCTCGTTAAAGGAACACTCTTGATCAATTCTTAGTACTTTATTATCCGAATCAAGAAATATGAACTTATCCATCGACAACTTACTTAAAGCATTTGGAGCATGGCCTTATGGTCGGCCCTATTATATAGCCGGATGTGTAAAATGTACATCAGCTTTAATTAAATAAAGGTCCACCTGTATTTATATTAGGCAAATATGATGTCACAGGGTATGTCTCATCTTAGGATGAGCTGTCTGTTTGCGGTCCCAGTAAGTTGTAATCCTTTTTTCATCAGTACCAGGTGTTGTGGGTTTCCATAACTTATTTATAAGCAGTGATATGGACGAAATAATCTTGAAAACGGCTCCTAATCCAAACCAAAATTCATCTGTCGTTTCTGAAACTGTTAGTGGCGCACGTAAAATCACCATGTGGTATGAAATCCAAATTCTATATATAGAGAAATTTAGTAGTTGAAAACGACTTCTTTCACTGCAAATTGATATACTAAGATTTGATGAATTAGTACTAAATATACTCAGGAGTATATAATCATCACTGTAGATTATCCAAAAGGTATCAAATGCTTTATATTCCTGTTACCATTTCTTTTTTAAATCATTGTTAACGTTTGATGCGTAATATTTATTATTATTATCTATACTCTTGTTTAAAATGCTTCACTTGGCCTGCAGTTCATGAACAGGTCGTACCGGTCGGTCCCGCGTAAATCAATGAACACTGGGTTGTCCGCAAGTAAAAATAATTCCCTTCTGGGAAATGGAAATAAAATGGTATACAGTAACAACATTGGAATTATGAAGACACCACGACGCTTTTCATCTATTGTTCAGCAGAGTATCACACCCCTAACAGTTCTTGTATTTACGCCCAGGGCTAAATTACGGAAAATGTAACTTTTAAAAGGATCTTTTAATCCGAAATTAGGTCCAGGCCTTAAGTTCGGAACTACCCATTATAGATACTTATTTTGTGTTTCTGATGCGAAAAACAGACAAAATATATACTAGTAGTGTTGGCCCTTGTTTAATTTAAACATTGAGTGCCATAACAACACTTTTTTAAACAATAGGACTGAAAACCCCTGAATGTTCTCAATAACTGAATGTTATCATAGGAAGAGAATGCACATGGGAGACTACTCTAATATTAAATCCGAATTTTAGCCCATTTGCCGAAATACGGAAAGAGCTTCCGTTTTTAGGCCAATGGACCAAATTCGGTAACTCCCGGTATCTTATCTTAATCGGGGCGTGTGTCGTGGTATTACCATAGCAGGAAATGACGTAAACCTCACTTTATGCCCATTCCTACCAGTACGGCCTTTTTACTTGAAAAATTATGTCGGTCGGGTCATATTCAGAAACGATATCGATATATTGGAACTCAAACAGCTGTACAATAACCAGTTGTCTCCCTAGGCTATGCTGAGTCACGCTTCCATTAGGTAAATCACGGTATATTGATATGTTTTCATAAATATCTTGAAACTGAATCTAAATCCCCATTATAAGTAGATTCGAGTAGAATGGCATATAACAAAGATCCGAATAATGTTTTCATGATTATTCTCTAAAAATTACAACCGTCTTTTTAGCGTCAAAGTTTGCCTGTCGGCATAAAATTAACCATACGATGATACGATCGCTGACCACCAACGGCGGCAAAATGAGAAATTCACCGACTTATACTCAACCAATCACCTAATACAACCCACAAGCACATGATTATGCTACCATCTTTTGAACAATCGTATCTATCCATTAATTTGTCACTTAGGGACCGTCATTTTAACGCTGAAGATATTATTCTACAACCGGGGTCGATGCAAAAGTGAGTCCCCACTCATATTCCCCGAATGTAACCAAATATACACGAAGTACTAGTTGGCAAACTGCACATTTATAAATGCACAACAAAGTGTTATTTAGACATTTTCTAAGAATACTTGATGCACATGAACTCGCCAGCGAGCCGTAATTTGTATATGTGTGTATTTCGCCTAACACAAACCTGTATAGCCACTCACACAGGATGACAAAAAGAGACAGCACTCTGTCCAAAGCCCACTGGCATAGTTTGAATAAATCTTGATATGAAGACACATTGAATATAAATCTGCTTTATTTTAGTACAGTGGCGATACTTATAGACGAGCTCACAACATCATTCATATTCTCCACACCAATTTAAAATGGAATTCCTGATCCATCCAAACGAACAGAACACGCCTGTGACGTATATATAATATATTGTTAGAAACATAAGCACACGATAACAACCTCCATAAGCACACACGCGACGTAATGTTAAATCTCTCAACAATATATGCAAACTATACAGATTAAATGTTCAGTTATAACTTCCAACTTCAGGTGACGAAATACTAAAGGTCATTCAAGCCTATTTTTTTAAATTTTCACCTAATACTGTTGTTATTTGTAATATCTATTGAAAAAAACCCCACACCCTTGACACACCCTCGCAGCTGGTTATGTTTTCTCTGTCTGAAATCTAGAAATTATCCTCTAAATCACTATCCCGTTGCGGTTTTACATACGCGACAGAGATAGCGTAAAAGCAGTCACTGAATTCGTGTCTAGAAGACGACAGGAAGTAGGCTATTCACGTGGAAAGTCAATATGGGTAGTACAGTAACTAATTCCGTAAACAGAAAGTGTCGTGATTATTGAATTCGGGGATGAACCCTGTGACGTCACTAAGTACTTCTGATAGGGAATAACTTTAGCGAAAGAAGCATGGGGCAATATACCAATGCATGCTCTCTGGCGCAGTGCATTAACCGTCTCCGTTCTGGAATAATCATACGCATTGCTGCATTGGGCAGACAGTTACCGTAAGGGCATTATAGACATGGCGATTTTTATCGCCGCAACAGTGTTGTTGTGATATTTGTTGTCTAGTGTATAATGAACAATCGTTCGTCTCCCTTGTGTGGCGACAATGAAATTGAGATCGCCTTAAATATGAACATGTTCTTTTTCGTATACGGTCGCATATAATGTATGGCAAAGTGTTGCGGAGACAAATGTTGCAGCAACTTTTGGAAACATTGTTGCGACGATAAAAATCGCCTAGTCTATAATGGCCTTGACAGAACGGAGAGGGTTAACGGTAAATTTCATTTTTATTTGACGCTCTAGATAACTGATTAAGTTGACGGTACTTCCGATCATCCTGAACTCAGGTATTTATCATTTTTTAAAGTATGTTTATCTAGGTTAAAACAGTAAGGTAAAAGAAACTATTTGTATGTAAATGTAGTAAAGCCAAATGGTATACACCTAGAATGGATGTCGGAGAGTAAGCACTGGTATTAAAAACTCAGAGAAACAAATTATAGGAAACAAAACATAACAAACATCGAATGTGCAAAAGTTAACAAGCTGACATTTCTTTGTGTGGATATCTACATGTGCCGTTAGAAGTCAATATTCACTTAATTATTTTAAACATCAAGAACATTACAACTACCAACAGTCTACTGTCGTCAATCACTGCTACTGAAAGAGTAGGACTAATACATATATTATAGAATTACATTGACAAAATGGAATTTGAATACTATGAATAAATAATCAATGGCAAAATTCCCATTTAAACAAACAGCTATATATATTTCAACGTCTATATGTACACACCTGAAATATTGCTATTCAACATAAGCTCATTTACACCGAGTTGGATCATTTCACAGGGATGTATTAAATTATCTCACCGGTCATTGGGTAAATTTGGGAAAAAAATACAATTACACCGGTCGCGTGGCAGTTGGTAAAAGTTGGTTAACTCTGATAAAACACAGGTCGAGTTAACCCTTCTGACGCCGCGAGAACAAAGAGATCACTGTGTGATAGAGAATCACTTCAACACCGGATATCATCACAGCATTACACATGTCTTGCAACATCCTTCAAATTATTGTCATAGTTCTCATTGGTTAGATCAATTAATATTGCATAGTGGAGGTTTGGTCATGTTCGAAAAGGGGAATAATCTCAAAATTTAAAGTTAAATTTCGAAGCAAACTAAAAACAGATCGGCACAACGTTTATATTCTAGATGGTATATATATATGCCGAGATCGACGAATAAAGAGAAATAATGTAAAAGTTCACTGGGGAAAATGATTGTCAATTGATTGTATTTCTCTGTTATTGTTATCGTGTGTAACCCACGGGATGCAATTATATGTGCGACTATCTCTGAAACTTAAATGAATATTCATGAAGTATGATTTCTGATTTCCCTATACGATGATAATTGAAGCGCAAATGAATGAAGATGAAGCGGGACCAATAAAAATCGACGAGCGTTGCTGGCCACACCTCCCCACGGATGATATGGCATCATTTCCAACGGGATCAGTTTGAGAAAGTCGGAATGATAGCCCAAGGGCTGTTATCGCACACGATGTCCTGTTTTATATGTCCTGTGTATATCACAATATCCACACTAACGGTATTATTTAAGACAATTGTCCTGGCATCGTATATGATATGCGGCATTGTAGATATCAGCTGAATACCAAATATAGTTACCATCTGAGACGAGTACCTATTGACAAAATGATAACGTAAAAAAGACTAGTATTCAAGATGTTAAAAACCCCACTGGATAATAAATGAAACTGATGTCAATAATTTCGTTGAAATACAACCTTTTCCTCTCATGCGGCAAGAAACCAAATTACACTACGATTTTTCTTACGGTGTAGTCTAGTATATTTTGTTTAAATTAATACGGATTGATGCGGAAACACGTTCAACCGACACTGGTGAAACTGTTTGAGGTAACAATTATGGAATACTGAGAAATTAAGCAAAATGATCACAGGTATATGCGGGAATGAATATCATGCATTCGCCTTTGACTAGTATACATATGAAAAGGCAAAGATAAGGGTATATCTGCTATTGTGAAATACTATAGTACACATTGAGGTAGGTATGTATGTTGCATAGTGGCCACACTAGCGAATGCTGCTGCCAATGCTTCGCGTGTAAATATATAACATTGTTGACAGATTTGTATATTAATACATCGTAATTCGTCATAACAGTTTTCATTGGGAGGCTAATTTTGCAAGCACACACACACACACACACACACACACACAACCACACAAAAAAACGGACATAAAATGAAATAAAATAAGCATGTCATGTTGGCCGTATACCTTTGTAACTGAATTTTGGCAGGCAGTAGAGAATATAGAACCGATGTGATGAGATGGAACACTTGGCAGTGGAATACTTCTAAGCACAAATGGACACTACGTAATGCATATATTGTTCAGCTCTTCAGTGGCATACTATACGACCGCTTAATCTCCCATAGCAGAATGATTGTCATCGCGCTGCCATCTTCTATTATTCTCTACAGTGTGGTGAAAGATGGCTGAAATGACTTGTCTGAATTGACCTACAGCATCGGACGTGTATGGTCGTTGTCACCGTTAACACGTGTAGTTGTCACCGTTAACACGTGTACAGAAATCTTACATATAAAAGCTACAACGTTATCACTGCTGTAACATTACAAACAAGGAGAGTTGTGTATCTAACTATAGGGCCGAACCATCCACCATGAGCGTATAACATGCATAGCATTTTGTAATGAAGCGTTACTACATCAGTATTTGATTGGAGCTCCATCACTATCGCAATAAAAAATAATATTTGGCACAGAACCCCAAACAAGATTAATATACTCTCGTGTATACCACAATCACACCACCGTGACAGTTCATTGCACTATCTTGCTCTTCTATTCCGGGTTCAAATCCGGATTTCGGCAGCACGTCCATAAACAAATGAATTAACCATGCAGGAGATCTTTCTTTCTCATGACGTTTCTGCCTCTTTCTCTCGGAACATTTCCAGAAACATCGGCGGCACGGACCCCATGTTTTCCATTCGCACGCACAGTACGCGCTCAGCGTGTCTGGTGCTGATCGTACGGAGGTCAGTGACCTTCATCAGGACTTTGGCCCAGTGAACAGGTTGCTGCGGTCTATTCTCCGCGATGTATCTCTTGTATGCTCCTAAAATGGCGTCCTGCAATCTTTCTACAGCCTCCGGTTCCTTCAGCCCTGAACGATCTACAAAAAAAAGAAAAAAGAATTGAAGCCTTTCATAGAACAATTGTTTCCATAGCGACCGCTCGCTAACGTTACAGATATAATATTTAGGAGATAAACGGCAAATTTCCCGCATGGTTAACAACGATAGCATCACGGTAAATTGTAATAGGAACCGTTTATCGAAATTGTAGCGTAATTAATTATTTGGTCAATGTTTAGGTGAACTCTTTCGTCGGACAAATTTTAACTGCAACATGGCATTATTCAACAGCGAAATAAACTGGTTCCAAATCACTGCGATGAATTTGTGTTTCTCAGTTTGCCGTCTATTAGAGACTGATTGTTCTTTAACAGGCGCCCAATCATAGACCAGTATAAAAGTCTTAATAGATTTACACTACTGATATCGTGCCTATCATTCCTATCGTATGCATCTTACTCACTGTTGAAACGTTCATGGCATATCAGATCTTACTATCATACTGGTATACAAAAACACATACCCGATTGCATAAGAAGCACCGCGGCCAGAAGAGCCACCTCAGTCTGGTCTAGCTCCAGTTTAGCCAGACCTAACGCGAACTCAAATATCGGTTCCACCAGAACTCCAAGAGATCCTTTGTGTAGGGAAGACTTGTGAACCGTGAGGCCATTGGGGAGAACCAGCGCCTGGGATCCAGGGTCGAACCTACAGGCAGCGCGCAGACACATCACTTCCATGCAGCACGACTTCAGCAAGAGAATTTGGTCGTCAACATACAACTGAAAACAAGAAAAAGTTTATTACTACTATTGGAGTTTTAGAAGGGTCGAGAGCTGGGTGGTAGCGCAGTGGTAGAACGGTTGGACTTCGGAGCCAAAGGTTCCAGGTTAAAATTCCGCCCAGGGGGCCCGGCATCAATGTTCGCGAAAGTTACCTTTCTGACGCGATATTGATAGGATGCAATGTCTGTAGAGTGGCA
>JAUTBT010084664.1:0-12134 GCA_032361225.1 Lepetodrilus schrolli | reverse complement strand
GAAATCCAAGTAAAGGTTGTTTCAATGTTTGCCTAATTTAGATGAATTTTGCCTACTGCGCTACCGAGGTCTGAAGACTATCACCGTCACTATCATGTAGAAAAAATAAAAGACATGCCCCGGGTGAGGATCGAACTCACGACCTTCAGATATCTCTGAGAAGTTCAATTTGATTATGAGACTGACGCGCTACCTACTGCGCTACCGAGGCCTGAAAGAAGGTGCTTCAGATGAGATATTTACACTTTGTACTACTTAATTGTGTGAAAAGTTTTTTTTAAAGATATACGTTGTAAGAATGTTCATTATTATCTATTCAAACGCACGTACACTGAGAATTTTGTTAAGTTTAAATAGTAAACCTAATTTATATTTGTCAACACGTCCCACACTGAAGGTGTGATCCGAGAGTAGCCCCAGGGCTTAATGAGTATTCACATGATGACATACGTTGCATTTCCTAATTAGGCCGCTATGGTTTTCTTGGCGATCCTTCAATAGTTTGGATCTAAATACGATTACCAGCGAATGCCAGTGCTACTCCAAGGAAGCCTGGTAATGTATATAGGAATATTCCTTATACATACATACATACATACATACATATATACATGAGGCATTTGTGAGTTATGCTTCGGCGTTTATGATTTATGCTGCGGATTTTGGACGAATGATGCAGATTTGACAGTTTCGGTCGCTCAGCCATGAAGAATTCGTCCGGATTCATGGTTTCCGACATCCGTTTTCTTTGGTAGGCTTGTCCGTGGGACGCTCTACGGAGACAGGTATCGTTAATATGGATTCTAACATAGTACGGTGCGATAACAAAGGCGCAAACTGTACTAATGAGTAGGTAAAATTAGTTGGTCTATGACGTCATGTACCCTTACTTTTAACCTCCTCGTTAGTGATGACTACAAACACCGTGACAGAGGCATGACGTCATGTCTGTGGGAACACCCAGTTGATGGAACAGCCAATTAACGGACCCAGTTGTGTATTCGTAAACGGACGGTTGATGAATATTCGATGTAAACTTCTTTAATCAAAATGTATGCAATGTTAGAATAGGAAAAGAGTATCTTTCGCGAACAATGATGCCGGGCTCCCGGGGCGGGATTTTAACCTGGAATCTTTGGCTCCAAGTCCAACGTTCTATCACTACGCTACCACACGTAGACCGTACTCTATCCCTTAATTAAAAGTTTCCAGTTCACACGGCATATATTTAATTCTAACAGAGTTGTATGAATAACCTACAACGATTGGTCAACATACGCCACGCCCACGAATCAGGCTCTCTTAAATAATAATAATAATAATTCGCGATTGAACAGCTGATTTTAGAAGCACTCACCAAAAAATATTCCGGTGGAATTTGATAGTTTTTGTAGTCATGTTGGGGATAAAGGCACTACTGTTTGGAATTTAGAGGTAGCAGTCGTGAATTGATATTTATCCCTTCAATTAGACCTTTATCCCTAAATGACGTAACAGCGCCGCGCCCTCGTAACGTCATCATTTTTGTTAAGCCGGTTTTGTATATAATGTAGGTCGCTCTAGAAACAGGCTTCGTTTAACTGGTTTGACACCGGTTTAAAGTGACCTCCGTGTGAACCGTTTATTCGTTTTAAGGCATTAAGACGGGTAGAAGACGGTTTAAAGCTCTCACATGAACACAGCATATGGTTAATATTTATGTAACTGTAGGTTTAATGTGAAAGTGTACGAGTCGTACGTAAAATGTCATTCTTTCATACTGACATCCTAGGCCTCACAAGGTGACCCACTTTCTATAATTCGTTCCACAGATGAATGTAGGTACTGACATTCTACGAGCTGTTGTATAGTATCCTTCTTCACCTGAACATATTAAAAAAAACTATCCTTAAAATAATTAACAATTTGACTGATGCGAATTTCCTAAGTACTTGTAAGATTCCTGTGCAGTTGTCCATTGATGTTTACCTCAGTATACTAGTATTAGGAATAATTCTTCATCATCCATATCTTGACATTGACATCATAAACGTTTTCTAGTTTTCTGGTGGAGCTCTGTGGCTGGAAGGCTGGGTACTACCACAGGCGCTTGAATTGGGCAATTATTTTCATTTTAATAATTTCGTTTAAAAAAATAATAATGTGGTACTACTTTAACATTACGTTGTATGTTACTGAGATAGGAGGCGTGTCGTCCCATATAGTGCTAGCCATATTGTTGTTGTTCCTGCCAGATCATAACACTTTTGTGTAAATATGTGTAAAGATGTTGAAAATGGTGCAATTTGTTGTGGACTTTTGTGTCCCAATTTGATTGCCGTAGCGAATTAATATATAATGTGATGTTGTGTTTACTATCGCTATATGGGTTACTGAAGAACTGTGAGCAGCCTTTGCTGCTGCATCAGCCTTAGTATTACCTCTGATGCCCACGCGACTTGAAGAATTAAGGTATGTTAGGATGTTACTGGACAGACATTAACAGCAATGTATGTCGATGCTGACTCGGTCTAGTCTAGTTACTAAGTTGCAATTCAAAATGGTATAAGAACACCAACCCTGGTGGGTCATGGCTAGATGCTGTCGCAGGTCCACTACCTCTCTGTTCATTTCTTTCATCTGTAGCGTCTGTTCCTCGTAATGGCGCACCAGCTCGCGGTTACGATCAATCTGGACACACATGTGATTGCATCATTGAATGTCTTCCATAACAGATGTAGAATTGGGGTTGAACGACATAACGTAACGACACAACATAATTATCTACAATTTTTTCCCCCTCCCACCACAACACAAATATGTCTTGGATTTGACAGATAATTAACAATAGGACCAAAGACAAACCTCGTCCTTGAGTCTGGTCTCCAGCTGTTGTTTCTGTTGTTCGAACAAGACCTGCTCCTGGCGCAGGTTTTCCCGCGCTCGCTCCAAGTCTCGCTGCATCAGCAACGTCTCCGGACTCGGACGTCGCAGTTCTCGGAGCAACTCCTCCTGCCCTAGGAAACAACGCACGGCAGGTTTAACTACTTTTGTCAATACTCATAGCATTAAAAAATAAATACACAATTTCCCAATTTTTCCAGTAAAGAATTTAAACAAGAATGTAACTGGACAAGATTACTCTGGAAAATTATGGGATCATAAACATTTTAAATATCTGTTAAACTCCATTTCTATTTTAAAATTCCATATTATATGATTTCGTTATACAATTTGGTCATATTGTTTAACTTAAAACAACTATGCAATCCTGAAACACATACTTCCCCTCTCTCGCTCATTCATTGTTAGCAGTTCTGACAGCCGTCTGAAAGGATCAGCAAAGGTATTTAAGAAATGTAATCTGAATGTAATCTGAATGTAATCAGAATGTAATACTAATATACAACCAAAAATATAATATGCTGGGAAAATTTATTTCAAGTGGTCATTCAATTTTGAAAAGGAATATGTTTTATTTAGAAGTTAAGAATCACAGGAAGAGTTCAAAATAAAGTTATTACGTGAGATTGGACATTAATAGACTGCATGGTGCGTTAGTTAAATCACTAGTACTTACGTTCTCAAGGTTTCAAGTTCGTTTCTGTAGACAGAGGTTTGCTCCTTTAGAGTCTTGTAATCTGCCATCTAAAAACAGCAAGAATTAATCTCAAGTATCTTCCGACAACAAAGTCCCATCGAGTGGCCATTCAAATAAGAAGACTAGGTTCACATCAAGTGATGACTTCGATAGAGTTAGAAATTTAAGGCCACCAATGTTGGAAGCAACTCATTGACAAATCTGTCCTTACTCTTAGCTGCTGCAGTCGACTGTAATTGTTCAATTGAGGAATTATAACATATCATTGATTGCGCTCTCATAGAACTGGACCCATGAGTGATGAGGACTTCTTAGTATTAATTACATTTGCAGTACGTAATGGCAAGGACCCTATTCCAGACTGACCACAGAGCTATGAGAGTCAGAACATGAGCCGCCGCTATGGATCATTGTGTGCAATGGGACCCAGTTCCAACTGGAGATAAAATTGTCACGATGATCAGTCCCTACTTACATCTCGGAGCTTGGCATTGATGTACTCGTTCTGTCTGGTGGCGGAAACCTCAGAATGTCTCGCTTCCTGTAGGAGTGTCTGTAAATGGACAAAACACATCTGTGAGTGATTTGGCCCCCAGATTATGACACCTTTTTGAGTAGGATTTTATGCTCAATTCAAAGTGTTTTTCACAAATTCCACTCTAAAATCTGACCGTGAGTATGAAATCGTACTCAAAATATTACCATGGTGTATTACCGTTTTTTCAAGGTGATTTGTTTATGGCGGGGGGAGAACCTAAAACATCCATGTCACAGTAAGGTCTAGAAGCATGAATAGGGCTGTTGCTTTCAATGCATTATTATCTGCTCTGCAAATATGAATACTGTTGCTTTCAATGCAAACATGAACAGGGATGTTGCTTTCAATGCAATGCATTATCATGGAGCTGTGCGTGGGAAATGTTCTGAATTACCAAGAGTGTAGTGCACTCCATGACCTCACCTCTAGTTCATTGACCCGGTGTGTCTTGTCCCGGAGGTCATCCTTCAGAGACTGGATTTTGTTCTTCTCCTCCGACACAATCCTCTCCATCTCTGAGGGGAGAACACACACACACACTTATACATCAGTAACATTGCAATACACGCCACCTCACAGAAACATGGTCGTAATGACAAGTACTCTTTCTTAATATCGCATAGCACTATTAAATGCCATTCAACAACTTATTTGTATATGTCTGTACTTTGAGCATACTGCCGGTGTGGAGTCCTGCGCATTACAAACAGTCTTATTAATAGTTAGTATTATTTTATCTTAGAATGTATTCAACCTTATCACAGAGGGCCATGCAGGCTACATACCCTGTCCAAGTGTATATCAACACCGGTGAATATAGTGAAGGTCAAACAAACCCTCAGTGTTAACCACAAAGACATGACTATGCCACCAGATCCATAATACATTATTGCAAGTGCAATAATTATTGCAATTAATAGCAGGTTATTTCCCCTTGTTTCCAGATAACTTCTTTGACCTATGATAGACTGGTGGTGCTGTCTATATTTCTCTAACTTTAACCTTGCTCTTTCGGATTGACAATATCAGGTTATCTCCCCTTGTTTCCAGGCAACTGATAGTACAGATTTGGCTGCATTCAGGCTGTACTACACTACACTACACCACACTACTATTCTACAAAATAGTGTCTGGCTGAACGGGTTTGAAGCAAAATAGAGAAATAAGATTGCGCATGCGAGCAGTATGATTTGTGATTTAATACAAAACACTCTCTGGTTCAAACCCGTAGTTAATATTAGCACTACACAATATGCTGGGTGAAGAGCTTCCATAGCTCTACATAGTACTATATAGTAAAAAGTATTGTAGGCTGAATGCACCCCTGATGCATAGTGTCTGCACTCATTTACCTTTAACCTTTGTCTCTCTGACCTCAAGATGCTGTGTTCGTTCAATGAACCTGGTTTGAGTGTCCAGCTTGAATCTGCGTACAAAGCAGAACATCTGAAAACTTCACAATCATCAATTACAATACATTGTTATATGATCTATTATTGTTAACTATCAGCATGGCAGTTATTTCAAAATATTTTGGACAGACATCTGATCAGGTCAATTTGTCTTCCACACCAAAACAGGAAATGAACCTTCAGTTGACATTTGTCTTCTTTCCTACTGAAAGCAACCAGACCTGTCCAACAGAGCAGTGATTACAGTTTTTACACCACAGAAAGAGTTAAATGTGGCTACACTGAACAAGGGATTTGGTTTGAAAACGACTTTAGAGCTGCTTTCAAAATTACTTCGCTCACACCTGAAAGACCCATAGCGCGCTTAAGTGGGCCAAATTCTATTTTTAGACGTATCCGGTTTAAAGATTCTGGTGATAACCTACATGGTGACATGTGCGTGGCTGTTGATTTATTTATATATCTTACATTGTATCCTGATCTATCACATGTGGAACATGCTGAACAACATGATTCATCTCTGAATTGAACAGAAATTTAAGCACACAATCCGTATTAACAGTGTATTAAGATTTTATCTGGAGTTTAGCCAACCCAACGCCTAGTAATCGTGTTTGGCTATCACCGGAAATTGGGAAATTCTGGGAGATTCTTGGAAATTCTAAAAATAAACATGACCTACATACAGCCCCAATAGCACTGAGTGTTGCAGTAAACCTGATGAGTGTACATTAGTGAGAGTATCTTACTGAGCCATCTCGTTGTGTAGTCGCTGGGTGAACTCTGTCTCCTGTCTCTTCACTTCAAACTCTCGCCGCCGAATCTCCTCCTCCTTGGCACGCATCCGTTCTTCTAGAAGTTGTTTCTCTCTGAGAGCACAGACAACAAATCAATAATCAAAAAAGCACAGATACTCAATGAACTCGTAGAAATTCTCAGTAAAATAGTACAAAATATTACATGTAGAATTTGACACTATAATCGTATGAATACTTCTCCTAGAAGCCCCATATGTTTCTGCTGGACATGAGTAAGGGCTGGCCTGGAATCAGTTGGACAAGAATCCTGACATATCTGACGTGTGAGTTAAACATACCTCTGTGTGAGTTAACATACCTCTGTGCGAGTTAACATACCTCTGTGCGAGTTAACGTACCTCTGTGTGAGTTATCATACCTGTGTGAGTTAACGTACCTCTGTGCGAGTTAACGTACATCTGTGTGAGTTAACGTGCCTCTGTGCGAGTTAACGTACCTCTGTGTGAGTTATCATACCTGTGTGAGTTAACGTACCTCTGTGTGAGTTAACATACCTCTGTGTGAGTTAACGTACCTCTGTGTGAGTTAACGTACCTCTGTGCGAGTTCCCGCTCTCGCTTGACGTCTGCCTCCCTGTGTCTCATCACCTCCATCTCCTCCAACAGACTCTGCCTCTGTACGTAGATTTCTTTCTCTGTTATCTGTCAAATAGATAGCAGTCAGTAGATATATCTTGTAGAAGAGTTGTCAGCAGTGATTGGAATGATATGACAGAGAAGCCGCCATAGTGGGAATTGTGATGTAATGGTATATTAATAATAATAATAATAATGTGAAATTGTATATTGCGTCAAATCCACGCTCTAAAGCATACCCATATCGCTACATTATTACCCTAATCAATGGATCAATGTGCACTCATTTCACCTTCTCAACTCCATGGGGAGTATACCAGAAATGCCAGTAAAGTGCTAGAAGGTTGACATTCACAATTCCATCTCACCCTACCAGGTACCCATTCACAGTTGGGTGGACTGGAGCAGTGTGGATCTAAGCACTTTGCTAGAGAGTACTACGCGATGGCATGAGCTGGACTCAAATCCAGGATCTCCAGATTATGAGGCGGACACCACGCTCCACAGCGATTGGATAGTGACCACATGCCTTCCTGTCTCTAATACAGATGTCTCCACCCCTCTACTGATGTCTCATGTACCTCCTGTTCTCGCTGCAGTCGCTCCACAGAATTTCTTTCTCGTTCGATCAGGGCATCGTATCGGGCCTGGTACGTCCGCTCCAACTGAAAGTACAAAGCATGTAAATCACATAATCCATCAAAGAACACAAGCAGATAGGAAAAAGGAATGGTTCTATATTACTGAACATGAACAGCCATAATAGTTACAATATAGGAATCGTTATGACAGACTTTCAGGAGTGATTAGGATATTCACACTATAACAGCGGGTAGGGCGGTCACCATCTCCCCCAGGGAAGGGTGGAACTCTGAGCTACGCATGACTATGTTTACTACCCTACCCATCATAGCCTACAATTATCCGGCTGGCAAATGGTACCCTAGCGGCATAGCGAGTTGTCTGCCAGTGTGTATTATTTTAAACCAACCAATGAAAACATGTTTTATTTACTGCTACTTTCGTGTTTTATACCAGAAACAGGAATCTACCACTCGCCATTGGCGATAGGACTAGCGTTAATATTAACCCTTGAACAAGTAGGTGGAGCTAATACATCTTAGAACGCATCTGATTGAACTTTTAGTGCCGTCCGTAGCTCTTTGATCTCGCTGTGCCGGGAATTCATAGGCTTTGCAGGCAAGGGGTCGTACATGGCCTAGGTCGTGTTAGATCACGTGGCCTAGGCAAGAGGGCAGACATGGGTATTGCAAACGGTGGTCACAGTCAAAGGGTAGGACAGTCACATTACAGGAATGGGTAGACATACTGTCATGGTACAGGAATGAGAAGGGTCGTCATGAATGGATAGGATGGTCCCACTACAGAAATGGGTAGGGTGGCCACACTACAGGAATCAGAAGTGTGGTCAGGAATGGGTAGGGCAGTCACACTAAAGGAATGAGAAGGGTGGTCAGGAATGGGTAGGGCAGTCATGGTACAGGAATGCATAGTACGGCCATGGTACCTCTTTCCTCTGCTGTTCCAGCTGTCTACGACTCTCCTCTCTCTCCTCCAACTGTATACGGCTGATCTCACAGTCCTTCATCCGAGCCAGCTGAAACACCACAACAACACTATAACACCACAACAACAATACAACACTACCTCCAGCAATACAACACTACCTCCAGCATGACTAGTACAATGGCAATGTCAAATCTGAAATTTCTAGCTATCTAGCCATTAGTGAATAACTAATACTGGTATCCACATATACTCTTGGTACATGTAAACAAATATTTGATATTCATATAGAAGCAGTGAAATTTCAAACTTGTTCACATGTAACTGTAACTTCCTACAACCTCTTCAATAATGGGGAATAAAAGTATGTGTCTTGATCGGATTCCAAACTGAAGCAACAAGAATTGTGACATTGCATTACTATGTAGAACAGTACCTCTCTCTTGAGTTCAGAGTTGTACCGGTCCTCCAGTTGTCGCTGGTAGGACAAGAGTCGGTCCTCCACTGCCAGCTTCCCCGTCCTTGAGTGTTCATCCCGCCGTGATGAGTAGAAGTCCTCCAGACTCTGTAGCTTGTCATCTGGAGACAGAAATTACGACATGACGAGATATTCAGTAAAATGAGTTCATTCTATTGAGAAAATCACCAGGAAGGAAGATAAACAAAAATACAATTTGAATCAAACTTCCAATAAACTGGAAGGAAATAATTATTATACATTTAAATGCAGAATTGACAACAATAATGTACAAAAGTTTCATATTCCATAAGGTGCCTCAGAATATCAACAGATGCAAGACTTCAAATTTTTATTCAGATCGGTATTAAAACCTGATGTCTTCTTGGGTGGTTGACAATTCAACAATACTTAATATAATACTGATAAATCTAGCACAATATGAACCACTGACCAAGAGAGGTGAGAGGTGCAACTCTGATGAGGTCTGTCTGAACTCCAAACTCGTGGGTGGCACCAGCATGAAGGGCAGACAACTCTGTGAGAACCTGCCACAGGAAGCCTGAAATTGACAATGTAGACATGTTGTAATCAGCATCAGCAATGTATGGTAGTTAGTGTGGACCCCAGTGTATGACCCTCATCTCTAAGCTAACCCGTGGTCACTGCTGAGACGTGTGAAGCAGGTAACAGCTGAGAAGTGTGAGAAGCAATCTGACTGAGGGAACAATCCGACGGAGGTAACAATTTAACGGAAATAACTTAGGTAACAATCTCAGTAGTATGTATCAAGAATATGGTACTTCTTACCCTTTTTTTAATTTACTGATCTTTCTGATACTAATGATGATAATAAGGAATAATATTTTTGTTTTGTTTTTTTTGCGCATTGTTGGAAATATATCATTACTTGCCAGCTCACAATATCCTGTTTTCAAGATCCAATTTTTCGAAGAAATGTTAAGCATGGAAAATTGAATCCAACACAAATTTGTTGATCAAACTTGTAATACATGCAAAATATAAATATTTATGAATGACAATACTTTACCTTTCCCTGCTTTCCCATTTTTCCCTGACATCTGTAAACAAATAAATTGAAATATAGTCTGTTACAGTAGCATGCACTTTATGAACAAAGAGTAACTCAATGATATTTGCTTTCACAGGTGATACAAAGTTGAATATAATTATTTACAAACAAGAAAATATATAGATATTTATGATCTGAGATAAGAGTTCAATGACCTACCAGCTTGGCAAATAACTTTGAGTCTGGACTGATGTGTAATAGCTGAAGAATGTCTGGAACACTGAACATCTGAAACAGAATAAATACATTCTTTTCTAAACACAGGTTAATTCTTGTTGTAACACAGGTAATGGTATAACAAAGTGTTATTTAGTATTTTCATTCTTAGCAATCACATGTGTTAATGTGAACAGGATGTCACTAGAAAGTAGCAGTATTTGAAATTCCTGGCTGACAATGACATATTTAGTAGCAAGTTTTGACAACATTAACTATATTTTATGATAAACAGCAAGTACAGTAAACCCTCAGCATATCGAGGTAGTTGGTGTCTATGGCCTACCACCCTTGTTATCATACTCATCTCATACCATCCAGTATTAACAAAAATAAAATAAATATATACATATTAATAAAATATAGCATAACAATCTAATAAAATATTCTGCAATATTACTGTAATTGATCTATTACTTATAGCCCATCTTACTAACCTTATCCTGAGCCAATCCGCTTTCTGGCAGGAAGACACTGAGAGAGTAATCATAGTGGCAGGCCTTGAAGTGGTTGGCCACCATACTGTTGGCAGCTCGGTGCAGGAGATTGCCATCATCGGGAGGCTTCAGGTCTCTAAGGGACAGGTGGCCATGGAGCGAAGTCTGGAGTTCTGTGACGATGCTATTCCTCAACTGAGACTGCATCACAGAACAAAAGATTGTCAAGCATCGTACAATCACATGCTGTTGATCATTATGGTCAGAAACTATTTACATTATTGCATTCATTTACCTGACAAATTGATATTTATTATTGATTCCAACTATCGGTCAATTACTGATATATTATTGACTACTCTGTACTAATATTATTATATGAAAAGGTTAAGAATAATATCATTTATAACAGCTGTCAAGCGCAGATCCAATGATTTCAAACACTTGCACTTTCTCAGCTTTCTACAGCTGTAAACCCTTTAAGTGTGGAGTCAGATGTGGACATTATTCCACTGAGTGAAGATCACTTATTTTGCAGGATAACAATGTTTCATACATTTCTAAAGCACATGTTCATTTGTTTACATAACGTGATTATTATTGTCAATTGTATGTAAACAAGTTTAGACACGTTTCTTTAAATTCTTGTTTTTTTTATTATCCACTGACAAAACAAGGACATATTTTAGTAGTGTCCAGAACAAATAACCTAATTATGTGATGTGTCAAAAAGAAATATACACTTATCTATAACGATTACGAGCACGACATTGCTACTAGAACAATGTCCAAGATAAGCACCTTCACAGAATCAACAAGTCCTCGATTTCTCAAACTGTGATAAAGACGATTGCGAAGCTCCTCCGCCGTTAGATATTCAGCTGATGTGGAATCCATTTTTCACTTTATCTGATTCGTTTCCAATTGAAAGAAATGTTTATGCAAGCGAAAAGGTGAATGGCCACGCATTATTTAGAGTACGTTTCTTTTATTGTTTACATTCGAAAC
Organism: Lepetodrilus schrolli; assembly: GCA_032361225.1. Classification (NCBI taxonomy): domain Eukaryota; kingdom Metazoa; phylum Mollusca; class Gastropoda; order Lepetellida; family Lepetodrilidae; genus Lepetodrilus; species Lepetodrilus schrolli. The sequence continues at coordinate 473 of JAUTBT010084664.1, read as the reverse complement.
AAGTCCATGGAAGCCGCCATAGTTGAAAGTCGCGGGCTATCATACGGAGAGAATGGTGTTCTGAATAACGTGTGGATAAAATACAGGAATCGTATTATTTTAATAATAGAAAAGATGTGACCCCTGACCTTTTTTGAAGAGTCTGTAATTTTTGCATTACATTGCAGACTAATTTACGAAAGAATGATTTATCCAGTGCCTGTCACATGGTCACGTGATGGCTTACAAATCATATGACCACCCACACTACGAAGTACCGCTTAAAGGGGAAGTGTTTTTAAGTTCGTATTTATCATATTCGTTCCCATATAAATATTGCATTTCACAAGGTTGTAAATTAATGTGTGTTAATCATAACGTATTAAATGGAAGTGGTTATGAAACAGGACCTCTGCAGATCCTGGGATTCGAACTCGAGTTGCTGGATTGTGAGTCCAACGCTCTACCGAATGAGCCAAAGGGGTAACCCCGCT
>JAUTBT010084663.1:0-12135 GCA_032361225.1 Lepetodrilus schrolli | reverse complement strand
TATATAACGTATCGCTTGATCTTCCACAAGCGATATCTCCCTCCTGTGGAAGCCAGTATTGAGTGATCAATTATAATAATTACAAGCGAGCAAACCCCGGTATGTTCTCCTGCAGTATTTATAGTCATTCCATTTGATATTTCTGCTTAACCACGGAACTAGCCGGACAGTTGGAAGATTGACCAAGTATAAGTAATCTACTACTGGTATATAAAGTGTATATACCATGATAGGGCAAGCCATCAATCCACCTCTTCTCAGTTCGTCTATCCAAACAGAGTCCATGTATGTCCGTGCTATTAATCCCACGTGAACCTCTGCCACGGTATGCATCGCATTGTCCAATCTTGCAGTCTGAGTTTTGTTGGAGATAGACAAAATGCCATCTGGTTATACATGTTAAATGCAATGCTGATATCAAACTTGCATACTCAAATTATGTTCAAAACAAATGTCTGCCATATCCTACTAAAACACGCCTTATGGTGTCAGAGTTTCTGGTTTTCCTTCCAGGCTAGTTCACAAGTACACCCGCACGATCCTAGACTTATATATAGACGTTGTCTTCAACTATTGTGAAGTGTGTTTGGGGAAACTTGGAATGTTAAGTTAAACATGATGTCAATGTACACCTACCTGGGATTTCACTACATGTAGAGTAGTATATGGTCCAATGATTCTCTGCATCTAGAATCTGACGAGAACCACTCTTCCCTCCACGTGTACTATTACTATTCCGACAGGGTGCGGCACACAGGTCATTTTTACCAGGGACGAACGTGATATTATCTATATAACATACTCAAAGTAATCAATTAAAGTTGAATGGTATTGCTTTACCAGACATTTCACATACAATTACAGGAATAGATTATCATTATATATATAATATTGTTATCCACGACCAAGGAAATGATGTAATATTTCACAAAAATAATGGATATATTTCATTAAGTTATGCCAACTAATTATGGCTAAATCTAAATAAACTTTTAGTTTAAGGGTAATTAATTAATCATTTTGCTAACCCACCAGTTGTGTAGAGGGACATTCCATGTTCGTCTCCACAGTATTCATTGAAATTACCCGGGCATGACATTTCAGAACTGTAACTCAGTTGATGAATGGGAATTGATTCTAAGCAGAAACACTTGTGTCGCTGAAAGTAAAATAGTTGAATAAATTACATGTATGTGTTAATTGATTTAACATTAATTTATTGTATGAGTTGGCATTACTAGTTCCTTGATACATGCTCATATTATTATAAATAACAGCTAGGATAGTTACTTCTATTTCGGCATTGCACCCCGACCAACAGTAATGGTAAAAAGTATATATTCTATTGCATAACGAGTGGATTTAATTAAAATCGTCACTATACGGACGTGTTCCTCATTCTCTGATTGCATTCCTTGAAGTTCTCACTTGTAGACCAAATCGTGTGTAGTTCTGTCCACAACGTTGATGGCACGTGACCGCGGAGCTTCCTGGAACATCATGCCCAGCGACAGGTATTTGCACTTGAAATTCAGTCCGTGTGTACCCGATGTGTCGGTAATAGGAAGAATTGGCCCCTAAACGGGATATGATTATAACATTTTAATTAAAGATAACTGTGTAATTGAATATATTGTTATTAATATTGATATTGATATTGATATCCTATGATTGTGAATAATGCACTGAGACAATTCCATAATGTCTATCAAACAACAGTTTGACAATGTTACGCAAGTTAAAATGTATTCCTGTTTTCATTTTACTTTAAAACTACATGTACCTGTCCATCTCCAAGTCGAATATTTTAATCCTCCAACCCAGTAAGGTTTGGTATCGCTTGCACTAATGGTAACGTTGGGGTCTTGTTTATTGTGGGCCACGAACAGGGAACCCCCAAATGAAGAACACCCAGTCGTTGATGCTTCCCACCACGTGAGATTGTCCTTCTGAATGTATTCTGCTAGAATGAGAAATACAGATTTGAATATTATGTGTGATTATGAACACTCACTCGTGCGTGCACGCGAAGATACACACATACACATACACACATACACACACACACACACACACATACACATATAGACACACAATATATAATAAGATATTTGTTAAGGATGTACACTTTCAGGTATATATTATTTATACTATTAATGTACTAATAATAGAGGGATTGCATTGTAGATTATAATAAACAATTCGTTGCATCGTGTTAGTTTGGTGTAATACACACACACACACACACGCACACCTGGAAAATAGTTAAGCGGCATATCTGACAATGAATACAAGGCATATCTGACAATGAATACAAGGCATATCTGACAATGAATACAAGGCATATCTGACAATGAATACAAGGCATATATGACAATGAATACAAGGTATATCTGACAATGAATACAAGGCATATCTGACAATGAATACAAGGTATATCTGACAATGAATACAAATTCAACTGATGGTAGTTTTAGTAACATTTAATAACATTAAGAACCTATCTGTAATTCGTTGTTATGGCTTTAGCAAAGATAAGACATGTTAAAAGCTTGGTAATCGAAGGCGAATGATAGGCCACATGTATGAAGTTGATATCACAAAATAATATCTTACCAGTATAGGCTATTGGATTTACGAGGACGGAGACAAAGAAGAACATGTATATCCTTCCACTGTATTTCCGTAGTACCTTCAACTCCATTATGTTTACAAACAGGAAGTCGTTGTATGAGGACAGGTTCAGTACATGTTATCACCGTGTACGTTGTTATCTTCTGACTACTGAGTTATGTCAACATGATCGAAGCTAAATATATTACGCGACAAAGTTCAACTTCTTATGCATTAATATCATAGTAGTTTGTTGACAACATCATCAATTATTATTATTGAAAGGCATACTTATACAATAATGATCACAGTTTGTTTACATATTTCATGGTCAAACGTATTTTACCTGAAAGTATGTACCGGTACATTTGATTTGTCTACACACGTGTATTGGGCCACAAGCTACATTTTCCGCTTGTCCAACTGGTTTTCAATAGTTTTCATACATTTTTATTTTATTTAAAATAGGGTGTTTTTTTTTTATATCGTGATAAAATATGCGAAAATATGAAAAATAAATATGAAAATATTGAAAACCAGTGGGACATGCGGAAAATGCACATACATTCAGGTAAAATACGTTTTACCATGCAACATGTTGATTGTATGCCTTTAATCTTCGTGCTCTATTGAAGCAGGGATTCATTCTTCAATTCATTTGTGTAGTGTTTATCTCCCGGTACAGTCTGTAATGATATATAATTGTGTCGTACTACAAATATGACGGTTTTGGGTTTCGAGAGGGGTGTGGTACGATATCTTCAGTTTCATTTGTGTAAAAATATATGCGACATGTTGAACCATATAGTTGTTGGGGTGGGCCTCCCAGAAAAACCATACCTCTGAGGTATTGCCGATAAAATATTGACCTTCGTAGTATAATACTCATTAATATTGGATTGATCAGAATTAGCACCAACTCAAATGCACACCTAACATTTTCCGGGTATATACATGTACATTATACATAACTTTTCACATAGTTTGGGTATTGGATTTCCAACCACATACACATAAACCGTAAATGTTGTTTTGGATATGAGTTGGTCTATAAGGTAACATTTGCAACTACGTACAGCCATGTAAAATCACAACTTCATATATCGTTTCAAAGAAGTATTACCTCATAGCAGTATTTGGAACAGATGTGTTTAAAGGAAGTTTGAATCATTTTGTTGCCGAACTTTCAACGGAACTAACAACGTGAAAAACACGTTAAAACAACTTTTATTAAAATAATAAATATCAAAACGGCAGCAAGTTTTCAATACATACCATTCATCCTTTTCAGTTGGTAATTTTTCTAAAGTGTTTCTTATTTAGAGGTATATCAGTTAATACGATGTACCAGCAATAAGCGTATCGAAATATGTTGGCCATAGTAATATACTAGCAAGCTGTATTTTAGTCAAATGTGTTGAAATACATGTTAAGCCCAACGCACACAGCAAGCAAAAAACGTGTTTAGCTAAACAAAAACGTGTTTTCGGTGATGTTGTTTGCCATGTGCGTTGGCTGTTTAGGACGTGCGCGGTCACCAGCTCTTTACATTTATCAAAACACGAAACATGTTTCTTGTTTAGCTAAACAATTGTCTTTGTCGTGTGCGTTGGGCTTTAGAGGTACAGTAAGCATGCACGTATTTAATAACTATTTCATATTAAGCTAAACACGCATAATAAAGCAACATATTTGGACTATATAGACGATTACATTTAACTTTGAATATAGATGTGGGGAAATGTCTGTCATGATATAAGATGATGAACATGACTTTCCATGGCAATCATAATGCACACAAGTATAGTTTGGAACAGCTCGTAATGAATGCATATGCCGAAAATGATAGATATAGGTCTAGCTATTGTCACATCTAAAATTTATTGAATTAACGAATACCAGTGCTGGTGTATTCTAATTTATTTGGTTTTTATCTTCCCATGCTGCTTTAAAATAAATCTCAGTTTGCATTCAGTTTCATAGTATAAACTTCCGAATGTATGCTGTTATTGTAAAAACAAATGAAAAATTGTTCACTTGCATTAATTTGAGGTAACATGTTGCATTAAATTGGGCTCGCATTTTTTTCTGGGTCTACAGAAGGCCTACGTTGTGCATGAAAACCAATAGAGTACAAAAGTCAATCCTTGTGTATCAAACTGAACGTTGCTCGTGCTCAGATCAAATTACTCACAGTATGATCATTAAAGTACTGATAGACATACATGTAAACCTATTTGATTATTGAATTACTGAAAGACACTGTATTGGATCGCCACATGCCAGTAGCACGAGACTACAGCACATGAACACACACGTCTTCTATTGACGTTAGGACGTTATTGACCTATAAGGAACAGAGCAAACTGCTACTAGACGCGTGACGTGTTTATATCTCCAGCTAAACAGTAAATGTTATCGCTGCTTCCAATGTCCAACACGTCCCCATCCACTTGCGAATCAAACCCCACGTTATAGTATGTCATCTCTCCGTGAGACTGTTCCTTCGATGTTAGCCTGTCCGCCGTGTTCGAGTAGTCATGTTCTTTGGTTGTGGGACTACCAGGGCTCTTCTCGTGTTCGCCGTGGTCGAGATTATCATCTTCAATAGCGCTGTATATATCACCATCCTCCTCTACCTCCACTTCCTCTTCCACCTCCTCTGTGTGGGCCAGGTTCTCTGTGTTTCTAGGCAGAGTACGACTGTACCCATTGAGATCAACATCAAATTGAAACCTTTGACCGGTAGTGTCATAGTCTGTTTTTGTCACCCGGTCATAGGGCTTGTTACTGGAACGTGTTTCCAATGCCGGGTGCTGTGCGAGTACATTGTATTGGTCATCATCAGTGGAGGTGCTGCAGACTGTGAACTTGTTCTCTGAGCGTGTGTGTATTTTGCCATCATGTGAAGCAGATCCTGAGTTTGGAGATATATCGCTCCCAGCAACCGTTGGGTCACAATTAGCATACTCTGTCTGTACGTTCATATACATCGTATCGTCAGCAAATTCATTATCATCATCAAAAACGTCGTCATCTTCGTGATAGAAGTCCTCATCGAGGTTCTCGTCACTCTTCTGCTTGGCAGGATCAGATTTAACTTTTCCACTGTAGTGTTCAACATTCTTTGCGGTGCCTTTACCGTCGCCAGCCCCACTCTGATAGACATTGGGCTTCACGACTCCTACTGGGACGACATGAGGTGTTCCGCCTGGACATCGTAGCGTGTTGGCAACAGCGGAGGGAACGAGGTATCCCTCATCATCCTCGACAGACGGACAGAAGTACATCGGGGTACTAGATGACGCTGCAACGTGAACGTTAGGACCCCGAGCAGTGTTCTCCCTTTTTCCAAAGCAGAACAATCGATGTCTGAAATGGAGAGGTTCAAAGTAATAATGCCTCGCGGTTGTTCTGAGGAAGGTCAACGTTTTCAAATACCAGCTGCCAATGGGTACCCGGTGGGATGAGATGGAATTGTGAATGTAAACCTTCTAGCGCATTAAATGGCACCTTGGGTTGTATACTCCCCAGGGAATTGAGGCTATGACATGAGTGCCCATTGATCCATTGACCGGGGTTTATGAGCAAGCTTTTGATTATGGATTTGGCGCGATATAAATACGCACATTATTAGAATTATTATTATTATTATTATCAAAGTTATGGTAGTATTGAACAATGTCTTGGCATGACAGCCAGTAATGTGTATTAGCGTGCTTATGAATATGAATTATATACTTGGAGGTTTGATTATCATCGCATTATATGTTAACCATTAGCATTGAAAACCTAATATCTGGTATAGTTACCTATAAATAATAACACCGACCAACAATCCTGCGGTCAGAACGAGAAAGGGCCCCAGTATACCGCCAATATAAGCACCTGCAATACATCATGTGATATTTATGTAGTGCTTGTATACAACATTTTACGGTATAATTTCTCAATTTACTTAATATTCCAATATGAAGGTATACTAGATGTGTATACTCTTTATCCATGTACATAACGAATTTAATATTAAAAGGCACGAATGTGAGATTATTTTAGCACACAGCATCATTATTGATATATGTTACATCTTTGACATTTGTCTCAAATCTGGTATTGTAAGCCACGTATTTATAAATGGAACCTTGTCGGAAAAGTCCATTATTGCATGATCACAACAGTACTGGATTAGCTTAACATGAACAACCGATGAGCTACCAGACATAACATAAGATTAAAGCGATATCTCCTATAAGGAAGGTCTTGGCCTCAAGCATGTCAGTGACACATCTCTCACGGAAGCCAGTGTTGGCTTACTTACTAATCTGTTTATCATAATGTATGGGAGCCAAAGGCCCCGGGTTCAAATCCCATCTCGAGAGCTCGGCATTTATGTTCGAAAAAGTTACCTTTCTGATGCGATATTGATAAGATGCGCTGTCTGTTCTGTGGCAATGCAGTTAACATCCTTGGTCTGCAGGTTTACTGTAACATTCAGCGCTACGGATGTTATGGGTTTCTTCCTGCCTTAAACTGACAAGCCGTAATATAAGTGAAATAATATTGAAAGCGGCTCTAAACCCCAATTCAATTTTTGTTTAAAGCAAATTAAAAATATATATATAATGTATTGCCCATTTGACGATGTTAATTACTGCACCATACCCATATGTGAATCCTGATTTGGATTTGCTTGATGTCTGTCAGTCCTAGATCCAATGAGGCTCGACTGGTGAGTTGATGTCGCTTCAGTCGTATGGTCTTGTACTCTGGGAGGTGATATTCCGAGGTGCAGACGAGTCACTACTGATGTTCTCATTGTTTTGTATGTCCTCTGCGGACGGGTTGCTGGCCATGGTCGGATAGTAGTAGAAGCTGTCGATGGCTTCCGGATTACTGAAACATTACGGTTTATCAAAATGGTGTAAAGTCTAGACGAACACAGCATACCACAGTGCTCAGGCACCGAGGTTAATATACGTCTTTGGATATGACTTCATGTTCAGGCCCCGATTTCTCGGAAAAAAAATTAGTTTGACATTTTGCTCGGCTGAGATTTCTGCCATCGACTCACTGAGAAATCTCCGATGAGCAAAATCTCAAACTCAAGTTTGTTTAGAGAAATCAAGGCCAGATCACGTTTGGCATTGAAATCCCAAAGAAAATTTGAGTTGAGCATGAAATCGTACGCAAATAAAAAGTCTCCTAACCTCGAGGCCATGTTCCAGGGAAGGGTAGAACTCCGAGCTACGCTGACTCCTTTTACATAAGAGTTAGATCACGTGGCCTAGGCAAGATGTAAGCTGTCGTATACGTAACATCGTTCAGCCTATGAGGAGAACATTTTTACTCTTTATGGGGCCATGTACCCGTTGGGATCATGAAATATATCTTTGGGAACATAGCCTCTGGTCTGCGTTGTATGGTTTGAATGGTGTAGGGATTATAGTCCTAACCATCACTACGATGGAGACTGATAATGCATTTGTTGTTATTGAAGGAAGTGTTATAAAATGATTAAATAGTATTATTCTACACTGTATTATGTATATCTAAAGGTATGTACATTATGTACACTGTGGCTATTGTCATTTATGCTTACTGATTTTATTGTTATGATACCCTCCATCATATTTTATCTTATTTAAAGGTACATTCAGGTACAGTAACATAGAATTTACTATGGCTGCTATATACAATAATATCAACATTGTTATTTTATGTCCGTGTAATCGCCTCTAATCCAGGCAATACTATTGTAATTATCCGTCAATCCCTGAACTTATTAGCTGTTATTATTGCATATAATTCGTTAAGTGATACCCATTCATAAGTTAGCTTCAAGAAAATCGAAAAAATAAAACCACATAATGAATAATCACATGGACTATTACAATTTTAATTTAGCTGTGTGTTTGTTTATTTGTTTGATTGTCTGTTTTTACCTGATTGACATAGTGACGTATGGTTTTCCGAGCACGATTCCCAGCGGAACTTAATATATGCTCCATATTTTATAGCAGTCAGACATCTAGGAACTTCAGTTACATCATTCCACGTAAACGGCCGTAGATCAACATCCCTTCCTGAAATGATACCAGCTTAACATCCTACTCTGTACTTTGTAGGGTGGGGATCCTTGATATGCATGATTTCATGCTTAAATCAGAATAACCATACTATGGTCCTATAGTTACAAGAAAGGGTTTTACAGAACAGTTGTAGGTAAAACAAATCGGAACCCGCTTGAAGTGTTAGTCCATTGCATAAAACACGTTTATTGCTAGAATACTTGGGAATAGTGTTAGCTAAAACTATTGTAGCGATACAATTGGTTCATGCAACCAAACTTATATTTAATGGGTTCCTAAAATTTTACTTACAATCAATTGTGGCTACACATTTTCTGTGCAATGAATGTAAATTAGTCCGTGTGCACTTGCTTTTACTATAGCAAAAAGTGACGTAAACCTCGATATATATATATATGCCAGAACTACCGGTATTTCTCTGTCTACGTAGTCAGTAGTAAATTATTATTATTATCCTTATTCATATTAATATATAGTTCGCGATGATTCTATGGCATACTATGATTCCTTTCCTTATCGTTGTATACGTTGTCGGTTTACTATCCACCTGAACCCGCTGTAAACCCCTCAATTATGGCAATACATGGTACCTAGACTATCCATAGTCTCAGAGGGTTAAAGAAAATCAATAATATATAACTTACATTGATTGGTATTGTATTTATATGAAAGGAGCCACTGAAATTCTTTCCAGTAATCTAGACTTGCTCAACTGTTCTAGGGGGAAATTTTGAATAGGAGGATTTTGGTGAGAACATGGTGTGACACAGACTAACCACTCAATAGCAGTAAATGTTATAAATTGGACTTTTATTTTACATATTTACCAGTAAGTAATCAAATTGACTTCAACTTTGTGTCCACCATTTCCTACCAGTCTTTGTTCATGTTCAATAATGGGTTACACGACATTTGGTCAAATAACAATGGCCTTTAATTTTTTTTTATTCCTGGAACATGTCCGGCATATTTACGTAGTTGCACGTGACAATGTCATTTTGAAATGTTAGGTATTACTATTATTATGTATATTCTCTTATGCCACCGTGGGTGGTGGAGAATAAAGTTTGATTGATTGATTGATTGTAAACCTATTTGATAGACGCAATTTAGTACATTAATATTAACATATAACATGAAGGATATTTCTTTCACGGAAATTTGTTTGTACATCATGTTTACTTAGAATTGCACGATTTCCCACAATTTATACTTAAATATTCGATAATCCACAGTAAAAGGCTCTGAAAAGAGCTCGTCTCTGACGTTCTTGAACACGAGTATCTCCAGAACCTTTAAATCGCTCAGTGAACAGCCATAACCATCTTAACTGAAACATACTGCTGCCATCACTGGCAAATTGTAGGCCAGTCTACGTACGTGTACAGAATCTATTCTGTAAAATGCAGAAGTGTCTTGCAATCAACTAAAATAGTTAGCAGACACGACCAAATATGTAAATACCAGTCTGGTCACATCAGTCAGAGACTTTATCAAATTATGAGCGATTCAAGAATATACTGTAAATTATCTCCCTTCGTATTGCGATCATGTGATTTAGGTGAACAAAATGGCGAAAGTACGAGTTCATGTGGAATACTGGTGAGCATTACAAACTTGTGTCATTCTTCTTTCATGTAGTTCGTACTACCGAATATCTTGTAAGTTACGAGGTATGTGATGTATTACATTACATTATAGTTACGAGGTATGTGATGTATTGCATTCTGTCAAATATGTAATAATTTCACTCTCAGACTGGGACCCAGTGGCCAGTAAAACATGTTTCGTTAAATATTGCCGAGTCATACCGTGTAGTTTCCCCTTTTCAGGTAGTCCACCTTTCGTACTACTTACTAAAATGCTGCTTCCACTTCCAAAACTCAAAGAATCACTCCACCTGTCGGATATAGTTGACGCCTGACACTTTCCCAGTTATATCGCGCAGAACTGGTATAAATGTTCTCAGCAAATGAATAAAGTGAAACATTAGAAAATGTAGCTGTGAGATGAATGCACTTTGTATTGTTAATTTTAAGTGTGGTTCAACATCCTGTTATCTAGATTAGATCTATCCAATTAAATTAAGAGGCAAGATCAGGCTTGCATAAGGAATAATGGTCACTATCAGGGTTATTGAATTATGCATATTCTGACACAGTATTTTTACATGCGTTATGTAATTTCACATTCCCTGCCATATTCAATAACATCCTCTGATTACCAGTTTTCGATAATGTATACATAGACCGATTCACTTTGTGAAATAAATCAAACAAAATCTATAGATGAATGGTATGGCTAAAGTTTTACTACATACATCATTTCATATACCAGAATTACAGTCACCTGAATTCAATAATTCGCCATACCATCAGTATGCCAAGCTACTGTTCTGTGCCAGGCTGTACGAGCAAAATACGATCTGTATTAGCTATCACCGGAACTTGGAAGGTTCTGGGAAATTCGTGGAAATTCTAAAAATAAACGTTACCCACTAACCTATTGTAGTGCTCAGTGATGAATACCAAATGTATACTGTCGTTGCTTTCACAGGACATTCAGAAATAACCAATAATAATTTTCTCCTGTCTATTGTATCCATGGTGACTGTTTATTTGCAGTGGTGGATGAGGTTACGAGCCGCGGTTCAGGGAGTTACGCAGAATGCTGATGTCTCAGACCGCGGAGGTGATGGTCACCGGTAACATCGGGCGCAGCTGTGAGTTGTTAATGTCCCCATACCACTGATACTGTATCCCGTAACACTGATACTGTATCCCGTAGCACTGATACTGTATCCTATAGCATTGATACTATATCCTGTAACACTGATACTGCATCCTGTAATACTAATACTGTATCCATAAAACTGATACTGTATCATGTAATACTAATACTGTAATACTAACACTGATATTGTATCCCGTAACACTGATACTATATCTCGTAACACTGATAGTGATACTACATCCCATGGAATCTTGACATGTAAAGGTCCTTGCACACCAGAGGCGAATTTTGCAGCAACATCCTCAGCAATATTCGTTCGTAGATAGAACCGTATCATTTATTGATGTATTCTTGCACACCGAAAGCAACGACAAATTTCAGTAGGATCAGTTCCTATATTTTCGTTGTCACCGCTGATTGTTGCTGATTGTTGTGTAAGGAGGTTTTGTTATGTTTATTGAATAGGTGTTTTTTGTCACAGCGAGAATATTTCACCCATACGCAATGACTACAATATTTTATTAATATGATTATGATATTATTTGACATGTAATAGAATAAAACAAGCATGAAAATCATGCCAATACGTTACAGTAAAATATGTGGTTTAAAGCCACTTTCATGATTTTTTCACTCACATCATGGCTTGCATGCATATGTACTGCTTGTACTAGTCTGGATTTCCACCAGTTTTTATAGT
>JAUTBT010084662.1:0-12135 GCA_032361225.1 Lepetodrilus schrolli | reverse complement strand
TGTCCTACCTGTACTCACACACAAAACAATGTCCTACCTGTACTCACACACAAAACAATGTCCTACCTGTACTCACAGACAAAACAATGTCTGTACTCACACACAAAACAATGTCCTACCTGTACTCACACACAAAACTATGTCCTACCTGTACTCACAGACAAAACAATGTCCTACCTGTACACACAAAACAATGTCCTACCTGTACTCACACACAAAACAATGTCCTACCTGTACTCACACACAAAACAATGTCCTACCTGTACTCACACAAAACAATGTCCTACCTCTCCTCCTCGTATTCGTGTAGTGAGCACCGTATCTGCACTCTCTCCTGGGACGTCAGCAGGAACTCGATCTGCTGCTGGAAGGACGCTGGTAGCTGAGTGGTGGCACCAATGTGAGTCTCCCAGCCTGTCTCCTGCAGGCCATCTGGAATACCGTAGTAGTACTCATGTCAATACTCGTATGTCAGTGTCCATAGCAGTCCTGATGTCAATATATGTGTCTGAGTTCAGTATTCACAGCAATACATATGTCAGTGTCCACATCAGTCCTGATGTTAGTACTTAATCCTATGCTTATTGCGTTAGAAGGTGGGAATACAAGTGTCAGTTTGATAATGTTCTGATACAGATACCAATATGCATAGATTGCCTTCTGTGTTGGTGTCACACATGGATATCAAACATATGTATGTCATAGACTGTCATTTGTGTCAGTGTCATAATTCAAGCATGTGATTATTTCCATCTGTGTGAGGTAGACCACACATGTCGTACACTTCAGGGCCTATTTTACAGTCTATGCACCGTCATAATGCAGTAATTGTATATCATAGCAACAAACAATTTTTCTTATCAGAAATACAATATGCAAGTTCTACGTCCCATGAGGTATGATATTATTTACTCAGATGCACAGAGAATCTACATCCATGCATGTTTGTAATAACAACGCAACAGCAGAGAGAAAACTATACACACACTTAATGTAGACATATGTATTCTATGAAAGATTACGTGTCAATGGCGCCAAGTCGCAGATGGTTACCAGACTGTACAGCTTCATATCAGTATCTGCATGTGGAGATCGTAGGGATACTTCCAATAGCAGAGCAAAACTTATATTGTCCATATTAGGCCATGGAGACAATTGGCCTGATTTTAAAGGTATACCACCTTTCATTTGATTGGTCATTTTATGTTGTGGCCACAATGACTTCATTCAGTCATCTCTTCTACTGATTTACTTCTATAAAATCATTTTTCAATAATGTCCAAATTATTATTTTTAGGTTAATTGCTTGTAGCAAGTATGATATGTACTGAGGTTTGCTATGCATGGGTAGTAAACTCAACACAATGATATGTAGATTACTGAGTTTGTAAGTTATTTGTTGAAAAATGTTGAAAAATGTTCCATATAAGGAATAAAATTTCAAATAGTTCAACCTACATTTCATAACAATAACACATGACATAATAATATTAAGATTCATACAAACTAAGTTTTAATGCATGAATAATTTATGCTATTGTAATAGATATCAGCTAACTATTCAGTGATATCAGCTAATGATATCAGCTAACTACTCCATGATATCATCTAACTACTCCATGATATCATCTAACTTCTCAGTGACATCAGCAAACTACTCAGTGATATCAGCTAACTACTCAGTGATATCAGCTAACTACACAGTGATATCAGCTAACTACTCCGTGATATCAGCTAACTACTCAGTGATATCAGCGAACTACTCAGTGATATCAGCTAACTACTCAGTGATATCCATGACATATTCAGTCTGCTTACTGTTTGGCAACTGACCATGTCCATTCATCTGTTGTTGTGTCCTCAGCACCTCTGAAACATCAACCATGGGGAGAAGTGTCAATGAAGGTCTCAGTCTACCAGTGTTAGTGTATCATATTTCAGGTTTGCAAATTTCCGAAATGTTGAAATGAGGCTGTATATACTGCATGAAATGCATTGACACCCTATTTCGTAGATTATCTTGGTAAATGCTTCATGGAATGACAAACAAAATATCTTATTTTGAATTTTTTTGCACCATTAAAGAGGCAAGATCATACTTGCATATGGAATAATGGTTACTATCGGGGTTATTGCATATTCTGAAAGACTATCGGGGTTATTGCATATTCTGAAAGAACAATCTATCCCTGACATGTGAGACTTTTTCCCAGAATTTTTAGTCATCGAGAAATATATTTATTTCCTATCAAAAGACACCTACCCCCCCAAAAGGGGGGCCGTGCCGGAAATTGTGACGCCACAGGAACCAAGATATACATTCACATTGGTAGTGCTTTTCTACCAGCTGGTTAAATTACTGTGTAAGAACAACAATTGAGCCCACGATATATAACAAATATAAATAAAATACTTGCAAGTATGATCTTGTCTCTTTAATAAAAAAAATCTGTTTATATAGCGATCACTAAATATTTTGAGTAAGTATTATTTTATGCAGAGGGGCAACGTCCGAAAGACGGAACAGACAAAAAGGCTCAATTTACATTTGCTGATGCTCTGCTTCAAAGTGCAAATTGAGCCTTTTTGCCTGTTCCGTCTTGCAGACGTCACCCCTCTGCATAATATAATACTTACTCAAAATATTTAGTGATCGCTATACAAACAGATTTTTTTTTATGAATGGTGCAAAAAAAAATTGTTTATGGCATACAAAACAAAAACTTAATTTTTATTGTTTGTCATTCCAAGAAGTATTTACTGAGATAATCTACGAAACAGGGTTGTCAATGCATTTCATGCCGAACAATAGCAGTGAAAGACTAAGATTTCTCAATCTGAGAACAGTGTGATCATCACTGCAGTGATGAGAACATCTTCAGGTACTACTGAACCCGCTGTGAATCATGATGCCAACTGCCACTTTTGTCAGTTCATTGTACAATTATTTGATTAATTTGATATGGCATGTTAAACATTTATGATGTAACAGAGTTGTACCAGTTGTTTGTGATTGTTGATCCATTGAATATATTCTGTTTTGACTTCTATTTGTTGTGAAAACTATTGAAGTCTAGCTTGTCGTAATGGTCTACATTTTATTTCAAAATTTCTCGACGATGTATTGTGACACGTCATTTGCCAGTTCATGACATCACAATACATTGTCCGGTTGGGGCAAACTTATAGTTTTCTATTACAAGTTTTGTTTATAAAAATATAATAAAAGTATATAATGAATAGAATATTTCATGTGTCTTGTGAAATAGTATGCATCTCTCATCTCGTGACACGTGAAAACAAATATTTTCACTGTGGCTGTGCCGCTCATGAAATATCTCATTTCCAATATCACTCGATGAGAGATACAGGCTATTTCACTAAACACATTCAATATTCTTTTATATATTTACATGCCGAGTACTTAACACATTGTGGCACCAACTGCACTGTGAACAAAAACACATTCCAAGAGTTCCTGAAGCATTCATAGCAGAAAAACCATGATGATATTTTAGTTCCTCAATATTGGAATGCCTGCAAGTAAGAGTACCGCTAAACATATTTCTGTCTGAATGAACATGAGCAATTGCTTGTCCGTGCCGATACACAAGACGAGGAAATCCTGACATACAGCTAGTAATTACATGTATATATTTTTATCTGTCTGTAGCACCTGTCCCTGGATGTATGCCTACACAATGTCTATTCCGACTAATGATGACATATCTCTACTGAGGTGTGAACTTAAGCACATGGCTGAACTGAACACTTTCTGAGTGTACATACTTTTCTCTGCGGCATGTTACAGGTAGAAATATGCAGTTTTATTTTTCAATGTTACTAACACTGGAACAGAATCTTCCATTTGCATAAACCACACAAAAAAGTGATGATACTATATCATGAAAAGTAATGAAATTTTGTCCCAAAATAATGGCTAAATTGGCTCCATTCCTGGTTTGCTTACATGTGTGTTTACACCAAATATAACATGTGACATCACCTTTAGTAATCGTGCAACAGAAGAAACAATTTATTTTGATGGTATTCAGCGGCATTTAATGTGTCAAAACATGGATTCCCTCAAATATAGCCCAATAGATTACATATGAGCAATAATAATAATAATAAACATAAATAATAATAACAATAAACATAAATAATATTAATAAACATAAATAATAATAATAATAAACATAAATAATAAATAATAATAATAATAAACATAAATAATAATAATAATAATAATAAACATAAATAATAAATAATAATAATAATAAACATAAATAATAATAATAAACATGAATAATAATAATAAAAAGAAATAAACTCACTGTATTTCCCCCTCCCTCTACATTAATTGAGTATTTAACTATTTACCCAGATGTTCGTTTATTTTCTACTTGGTTGTCAGGACAGCTATTTCAGGTTCGTTGTGCTGCCAGTTTTCTAACACTGGCAGATTGCACTGTTGTGAACCAGTCCTCACAACTTTCAAGATATACTTTCAAATAATTATTGAAGTGTCCATATTGTTTCCATTCCTTCCATGTCTCATCGACCATGCAAACAATAACATGTATGTTTCTTATAGTACACAAAATAAATACAGCCATTTGAATACATAACCTGATTATTCTACACTTATAAAGGGCAAACAATATAACAATAACCATAAATCAAGACAACAAATTTGGTGAGACAGAGAATATTTAGGGAATAGTTGGGTGAGACAGGGCACATTTTGGTGAGACAGGCAACATTAGGCCGACAGTTGGAACATTTGGGCGAGATAGGGAATAGTTTAGTAATTAGTGATGGAATGTTTGGGTGATACAGTGAATATTTGGGTGAGATTTTACATATTGGTGACAGTGAATATTTGGGTGAGATGGGAAAAGTATCTGTTAGAGACATGAAACTTTTAGATGAAAGAATGACCAGTGCAGAAGACTACTTGACCTGGACGATCTGAACTCACCCAGGAGGATCTGGTGTGGCAGACTGATGCGGTGGATACAGAACTCCTGGTGTTGTGGTGGCAGTCGTGCGATGGCGAACATCCACAGCGTCTTCTTGGATGGCGTGTCCAGAATCTCAGACAGACTCATCTCCAGGTCAACCACGTCCCTGTCACATCAAACAGATTCACACTACAATGGTACAACCAAGTACACACCTACCTACCCATCAACCCATCCCATATCCATCCATTCATCCACCCACCTACCCATCATCCATCTACCTATCCATCTATCCACTCATCCATCCATCAATTCGTCTACTACATCTGTGTTCTCCTAATTGAGTTGTTACTTATCCCTAAGCAGGCTGGTCAATATTTGGACATTTGTTGGCTGGAGTTAACCAAGTAGGCAACACCTCCCATATGTTACCCAGGTAAGTAAAACCTCCCACGTGTTACCCAGGTAGGTAACACCCCCCCATGTGTTGAGGTAGCAAAGGGGGCTGTTTCAGGTGGCACAGAGGGGAAACGTGATCTACAGGGCACACCATGTGAACACAACACATGTACATCCTCAGTGGCATTCTACACATACCACTGCTATCTGGGCATGCATTTCCAGGTGAACACTCATCAGATAGGACCAGATTTAGCAGACAGCAGCATAAAAACACACCTCCATCCTACCACTGCTAACTGTTAAAGAGGTGAAAGTGAGTTATTCCAGGAGGGTTTATTCCCAGATGTGTAGCGTATACATGGTCCTGCCTTCACCAGCTGGCTAGACACAGGTAAACTGTAAAGGTAAGGCTGCTCCATTGAAGAGAAATAGTACACTGACGCTCCATTGAGATAAATAATACACTGACGCTCCATTGAGATAAATAATAAACTAGTGGTGCATCAAAGAGAGAAAGAAGAAACTAGTTTGGTCAGAGAAAAAGAAGAAACTAGTGTTTGGTCCAAGAAAAAGAAGAAACTAGTGTTTGGTCCGAGAAAAAGAAGAAACTAGTGTTTGGTCCAAGAAAAAGAAGAAACTAGTGTTTGGTCCGAGAAAAAGAAGAAACTGGTGTTTGGTCAGAGAAAAAGAAGAAACTAGTGTTTGGTTGGAGAAAAAGAAGAAACTACTTTAACTAGTGTTTCGTCAGAGAAAAAGAAGAAACTAGTGTTTGGTCAGAGAAAAAGAAATGTTTCATAAAAAGAAACCAGTGCTTCATTAGAGAACAATAAATCAGGGCTCCATTGGAGGGAGAAGAAATTTGTGCCAAGAGAAATACATTGTTTTCAGAGATAATCAAATAGCAGTAAGTACACATATTTTGTTAATTATCAAGGAACATGTTTGTTTTTTTAAACATGTGCATTACATCATCATTAATTAATTAATGATTTAACTCTCTCCATGCTGAAGGCAACTAGAGATGCACTATAGAGCAGTGTCTGTACCTAATCCAGCAGGGAGAGGGTTAACTGGGTGTTTAGAGCCACACACAAGATTATTCCCTCATGTCATCATAAATAGTGTAATTTGGATGTTTACTTTATGACAGTTAAACAGTATTTCATTGTTATTGTGGGCATTTCATTATGAGGGGATGAAAACTTGCAACAATTTGGTGTTACAGTAACAATCTAACATGAAACATGGTTTACACATGACTCCCATAATACTGAATACGAACTTGGTCTCCACCACAGGAATCAAACTCCAACTTTCAGGTTTGTAATACGACATGTGACAACTATTGCATGCCATAAATTACAGTATGATAATAAATAGCAAAAATATATACTTTATACTAAAAGAAATAGAAGATCTACCACATACATTGCATGATTAGGAATACAACATGCTGGTAAGTAAGCATGAAATCGGGTGTGGAGGGCTTTGGCAGGAAAATTGGTAACAAAAAGTACTAAAATGACACAGAAAACAGATGACAAGCATAGTATCTCAATGCACACACAAAGCAGAGAGATGGTTTTCTACAAGTCAATTTTTAGTGACAATGATTCTCACTGCTTTGTTCAAATCTCAATACACATCAAATGATGGATTCACATAACAAAATAATTATTGCAGAATAAACTTCAGTCTATGATGGATACAATGCATACTGAGGCTTACTTTGTTACTTCATACATCTGTAGTGCTCTCTTCAGGTGAGATATCTCCCGTGATGTCAGAAGATAGTCAACCTGTCGAGAGTAAAATAAAAAATAAAAAATAATAAAAAATAATAATACTTTGTAAATAATAATGACAAATTAACACATGCCTTGGCCCACAGATATTTATGAATGCATGGGTGTTCATGGAAAAAAAGATTTCTTGTGCAAATCCGATTGTTTCATTTTTACATCGATTTCTTGCACCATAAATTACGAGCAGAATATGAATATAAGGTATTGTTGTTATAATAGAGCATTGCAGATGATGCCAAGAACTAATGGATGATGTTGTATTCATAGAGCACAAATGTGTGAAAAGCTGGAAACAAAAATTCTGTCACATTATTATTCTGTCAATAAATAAAGTGAGTTTTGTTTCAACTTTACCCGTTGTTTGAACGTGCGACCCTCCTTATCGACAAGTACTGGTGTGATCAGCCAATCAGTGGAGGCGTGACTGGACCCAGAGGAGTCTGATGACAGGGAGCTGAGGCTGATACTGGGGGCTGTGGGCAGATAACTCACAGTAGTACATACAGCCAACACTCATAGTAGCACATAGAACATGCATGCATACCTGGGGTGGGGAACAGTATATAACATATTCAGTATGATGTTTTTCTATGTTCATTCAAAATGGACAGACAGGTACTAGTATTTTACCTAAAATATGCTGGCGAAAAGATGAAATGCATGCATTAGTGATACTGTAGACAATATCAAACAATACTGGAGGTGTATACAGGCATACAGGCAGAGATGATAGATGCTAGTCTCTGGAGAAGACAACTGTTGTATGGACAAGATAGTTGTTGTATGGACGAGATGGTTGTTGTATGGATGAGATAGTTGTTGTATGGACGAGATAGTTGTTGTATGGACAAGATAGTTGTTGTATGGTATGGACGAGATAGTTGTTGTATGGACAAGATAGTTGTTGTATGGACGAGATAGTTGTTGTATGGACGAGATAGTTGTTGTGTGGACGAGATAGTTGTTGTATGGACAAGATGGTTGTTGTATGGACAAGATAGTTGTTGTATGGACGAGATAGTTGTTGTATGGACGAGATAGTTGTTGTATGGACGAGATAGTTGTTGTATGGACAAGCTAGTTGTTGTCTTGATGAGATAGTTCTTGAATGGACAAGATAGTTGTATGGACAAGTTGGTTGTTGTATGGACAAGATGGTTGTTGTATGGACAAGTTGGTTGTTATGGACGAGAGCTTACAGTCAAGGCCCCCGACACAGCGCAGTATCTCCAGTGTTGGCGCTGTCCCACTGTCCTGTAGGAGTTGAACCAGGCGGTTGTGGTCAGCGCGTCTGAAAGCACGGAGTGTCACATGTGTCACATAGATGTCCTGTCAGATGTCCTGCTATACATGGTCTATATGCATGATTCAGAAAATAGTTCAAAGCATTATTCTTAGTTTCTAGCTTCATCCATAGATGTTCACAGACACTGCCTGTATTCACTAGTAAGTTCTCAGCTGAACCAGTCAGGTAGTTACATCCAAGTGTCCCAGTACTCACCTGACATCAATACCGTTCAGTCGCATGATGAAGTCTCTAGGCTGGAGTCCAGCTGCGTGTGCGGGTCCCTCACCGTCTACACTCTCGATGTATGCAGGGTTGCTTCCCTTGATGACAAAGCCGAAACTGCCTTCATCTCTGATCACCTGGATCACCCTAAATACAGCACAACAGTTACTGTAATACCAGACACTGTAATACCAGACACTATTGTTTTTACTAATTTGTAAATTCAACCAAATATGTAAAGTAAACTAAATATGTAAAACTAACCAAATATGTAGTATTCTCAACAGAATATGTATTTAGTTTATTAACAGTATAATCCAGACTTTCTCAGGACTACCTCCTGTATCCCACTTTATGAGACAGTCCGCGTGTGATGTTGCCTGAGTGTTCACTGGATCCGTGGGACGGATTCTTCATCTTCATCAACTCCTCAAACCTGGGCCGGTGACTCGGTGGTACGAACGGCCTGGAGACGAAAACATCTAAATTAAATACTCGGGGATGGTACGAGATATTGGTGCATGTTATACATACTCATTATCTGATATTATCATAATCATTACTCAGAATAGAATGCTACAACAGTTAATCCAGTGCAGCTCAATTTTATTTTTAATTTGTAAATATAAATCTATACAGGAGGGTCAACTTCATATCCATGCAAACACAAAACAGTTATGAAATATTAACAAAGGTTGTATAAATGTTTTTCCCAAAAGATTTTCTAAAACAGCAATAATCTCAGGATGCTGCTGCAAGTAAACATCTTGATGTTTTCAGATCCTTTTGCAAATATTTTGGAGACATGAAAATGCTGAGTTTCTGGCAACAACAGACATACCTGCTGTTCATAGTTTTTTGTTTATTACTACGTGCATCTTCTCAACAGGGCTTCAGCCAGGAATGCCAAAAAATACTTTGACTTATATCAGTATATTTGATATAGTAGCACTTATCACAGTAAGAGGATGATTCCATTTCACAGCTCATCACATTCATCATCACATTGACATTCACAGAACTTTAAAACAGACCACAACCAAACAAGTATACTGGCTATCTGTAGTTCTCTAAAAAGACATCCTCTGTACCGCATGTATCCCTTGAGATAAATTGTGGCTGATATATATATCTTTTCTTTTTGATTTGGGGTGTAGCAACTTTGACTCATGTCACTGTTTGTCAGAATACAGTGTTGCAGTGTTGCAGTGTTGTAGTTAACCTGTGAACACCTGCTGATATTGAAACATCAAGGATAACATCAATCACAGAGCATCCTATCATGATCACATCAGAAAGCAACCTCTGTGAACACTGATGTCAGGTCCCATGCATGGGTTTGAACTTCCCGTGATTGTGGGATCTGACAAATTCTTACTCAGAAGTTCAACGATTTACCACATGTACTGTACATCTCTGTAACATCTGATAGGACGTGTAACTGATACACATCTCTGTAACATTGTATGCATGTATCTCTGTGTATGAATCCCAGGTTGTCACCTGATCTGCCGGAGGACTCTCCTCTGATGCGGAGTCTTCAGGATGACTCCCAGCGCCTCACAGAAGATGTCCACGTCGCGGTCCTCTGCGTACTGCTTCAGTATCGCTACAACCGCCATCTTCTTCTCGTAGTCGTCACCTAGGATCAGGTCCATCTGAAACACCGCGGAATGACCACATTTGTCTCCTGGTTACTGTCTCCAGTCTAACCTGCCGTACTAATATCTCCTATACTTGACCCTGTAACTGTATTACCATGTGTTAGGTGGCAATGCAGTTATCATCCTTGGTCTTGTCAGTACTAGCCGACGCTTGCAGGTTTACTGCAACATTCAGCCCTACAGATGTTGCAGGTTTCCTCCTGTCATAAACTGACAAGTTGTGATATAAGTGAAAGAATCTTGAAAGCGACTCTAAACCCCAATTAAAAAAAAACACAAAAAAAGCCATGTGTTAGCCTGTGACTGTGTTACCATGTGTTAGCCTGTGATTGTGTTACCATGTGTTAGCCTGTGACTGTGTTACCATGTGTTAGCCTGTGGAATCCTGTTACATTAATAATAATCACATTACTCCAACTCCATGCTCACAAGTGTGCTCATAGCGCTACATTATTACCCTGGTCAATGTACGACTGTGCGCTCATTTTCTTTCTCAACTCCCTGGGGAGTATACAGAAGTTTAACCTGTTTTACTCGTTGTTAGCCTGTGCTGGCCTGGGTTCCATTGTTTTATTAGTTGCTACTTTGATTGGTCAGGATTAAAACAAATATTTGTTGCTATAAGCTGATATTGCTATTTAATCGTACACGTACCAATGGAATAAAATGAGATCTAGTGTGCTTGGTATTTGAGATATATAGTGTACACACAATGATACCTATCAATGAAATATACAGAAAAAATAACTGGTGTGAATGAAGTCTAAATGATATCTATTTTACTCATAAAGAGCAGCATACATTTGATTCATTATTACATATCAATCAATATCTAACTCAACATTTCTACTGACAACTTATTAATCACAGATAACAATTTCCAAGTGCTTTATCAAGTTTATTCTCTATGTAGGTGCATTCAATGAGATCATGTGATGCATATTACTTTCCACTTTACTTACCATAAAAGAGCTTAATGGTCAAGGCCATAATGAAATAACTATCGTTTTTCAAAATATTTTGCTTTCTGAAAATAGATTTCATTATTATCTTCTCAAAAGTATACTTTACATAATTTTTCATTTCTTTGTATTTGTATTATTTAATTGTTAGTTAGTAGCACATTGGAATGCAAACCTGCTCAACTTCATTACAATCTAGATTTCCTCTGTGGTGAAGAGGTTTTAGTATACTATGATTAGGATGCAATACATGCATGTAGATTTATCTTTTAGTTGTTGTTGTTTTTTCTTTTCATATCTGTACAATCTTCTTAACCCAGTCGTAACATGACTCATATTAAATTCTGTCCATAAACTGATAAAGTGAAATTGTAGTTTTAATCAAGAACTGATATTAATTAATTAATTATGTACTTGGTCTTTACTGCAAAATGTTGGCCAACTTACATGAACATTAATCATGTTAATAAGAAAACTTTGGAATGCAATTGAACAATATTTAAATAGTTCATAAAAAAATAATTAAGAAAACTGAATATAAACTACGTTTATATCTGGTTTTGAAATATGGGAACACATGTAGCAGTGCAGTTTCTGTGGAAGGAAATAGTGTGTTGCAATTCTTACAGGGACTGATGTATTATGGTTTCTGTATGTAAGAAATGGGGTACGTGTTATGTAGTTATCACATGGTATTGTGGTTCTTATTAACATAGAAACATAGGGGTTGTTGCAGTTGAGTTGCAGTCGTCTGAGCATATATAAATGAGGAAAAGTGAGACCATTCTAGGGAAGAAATCCAGGACCATAGCTGAAATACAATAT
>JAUTBT010084661.1:0-12137 GCA_032361225.1 Lepetodrilus schrolli | reverse complement strand
GATGTTGCGGGTTTCCTCCTGCCCTAAACTGACAAGTCGTAATATAAGTGAAAGAATCTTGAAAGCGACTCTAAACCTCAAATACATTGCAAAAATCCCATTCTTAATCAATATCAATTTCTTTTTTTTATGTTGCAATTAAAAGACAAAACTCTAACAAATCAAACACAAATTTGAAAAACTTCTCAATAAAAAATGCAGACAAATTAAATTTTCCTGAACAAAAAGGTAGAGACACCCATGTTGGAGTGACAGACTAGTGACAGACTAATGACAGACTAATGACAGACTAGTGACAGACTCGGACAACAAGAGAACAACATGAGAACTCACAGAGCTTCACATAATGATTTGTAAATGGAGGATTGATCAGTCAGTTTTATTTTGGAGAACATGGACAAGAGCATGTGTCCCTTGAGAAATCAATCTACTAAATTGAGATTGACCCCAAGGGGTCACAACCACAATACACATCTACAGCAGTGACTGACCGCTAGGGACACCGGTCTCACTGCACAACTTACAGTTGAGGAAGCTCTGGGCCATCATTAACTGCTTGACAACTCACAATTACAAGGGATTTCACTAACGATCACAAACTAGCAGAATGGAGATACTGAGGTGATGAGGCAACCAAACATAATCTTGTAAGTCCTGTGTGTTTGATTGCATTGGTCAGTGATCAGGCAGCCTGGATGTCAGGCAACATGGATGTCATACTGAAACATGGATGTCATACTTACATGCATGGATGGAGTCTATGTTATGGTATATGAACATTGTAACCTTGGCTTCTTACTTCAGAAAGGATGTAATCCATGGTTCACCTGTTGCAATTATAATAGCTTGCTAATGTCACTCAGAATTACACCTTCTTTTCTCCTATATGAAGTGTGTAGTTCATAAATGACAGACCATGGAAAGTGCTGTCATATATCTTTATCATTTGAGCAAGCAAGCACTGCAGGACTTAGAGGCCCTGGTGTGGTCTATACACATACTTGTACGTGCTTGTTTGAGTGTATGTGTGTGTCTGTCTGTATTTCTTGTGTAAGTGTGTGTGTCTGTGTGTATGTCAATGTAGCCAGGTGTGATATAAGGTGCTCCTACTGGTCTCGGCCAGCGGGGTTACCCCTTTGGCTCATTCGGTAGAGCGTTGGACTCACAATCGAACTCAGGTTCGAATCCCAGGATCGGCATGATCCTCCGTTACAATGGCGCCCAACGTGCATTCGAGTTGTTCCCGGTGAACTTCTCTCAGAATTGTCGGACTGAGAATTCCTAGCTCCCTGGTGGCTCAGATAGAAGTGACTGGATTAGTAACTCGAGGAGGAATCACCATGTGGAGGGGGAGAATGTAGCCGGGTGTGATATAAGATGCTCAGACTGGTCTCGGCCAGCGGGGTTACCCGTTTGGCTCATTCGGTAGAGCGTTGGACTCACAATCCAGCAACTCGGGTTCGAATTCCAGGATTCAAATCCCTGTATGTGTATTATCTCTGTCTGTGTGTATCTGTGTGTATTAGCTCTGTCTGTGTATCATCTCTGTCTGTGTTTGTGCGTGTATTTCTACTCTCACAATAACAGCTGTGAAATGAACACTACATGAAAGTCATACAATGCTTTGGGATTTAGGGACCAAATGTAAACCCTTGTACCCTAGACCATGCCTAGCTCCATCAAGAAGTGTCTAGACGCCAGAGTCACAAAAAGGTCAACACATTAAACTTGATTGCACTGTAAGATACCTCCAGACTCATCTCTGGAAACGTACTTAGATACCAGATCTACAACATTCACTGAGCACGACGCAATTGTGGTCATTTATTAGACAAAATAAGTACAATTCTGGACTGTGATCACAACATCAGGGTTCCATGTCAATATGGTTGAACCAAGGTCAGGGTTTGAAGATTATGGTGGTCATTAATGCTTTCTGTATTCTTTTTTTTCTTCTCCAAAGTTTCACCTTCTACTGCAATAGTTACGGTTACTTTGCTACATATTAGTATTACTTTTGCAAGATTGTGGAACTATATAAATAATTTCTATTAATTTGCTATACCTCTCATGCCAAATTATACAAGTCTAACACAGGCAATCCAAACAGGGTGACACATATAATACTAACAGAGTGACACAGGCAATGCTAACTGAGTGACACAGGCAGTGCTAACTGAATGACACAGGCAGTGCTAACTGAATGACACAGGCAATCCTGAATGACACAGGCAATCCTGCATGACACAGGCAATACTGAGTGACACAGGCAATACTGAATGATACAGGCAATACTAAATGAGTGACACAGGCAATACTGTCCGAGACATGTCTACTACTACAGCCTGCCATCTTGACAGGATTGTACACTTCTTTATCCTCAATCAATGACAATTTCCTGATGGTCTGATTAGTTATAAAAATAACTGATACCAAAAAAATAAACATATATATTTCTGACAAAATGTTTGTTCATGTTCTTATAGAAAACTTTAACTTGGGAGGAAATGATTCCATGGAAACAGGGAATGTGAAATGGATTAACTCGTTGGCATTGACAAATACTGATGTACTTGTTAAGACTACAACGTTACCCTGGTCAATGGATTAAGTGTGCACTGGGTTAACCCTTTCAATTACAACTGAATCTGCTGGTTATAATTCACAATAAGGAACAAAGCCTTCATAATCTCAAGTTTATCTCAAGAAGGTCAAAACATAACACAACATCCAAGTGAAGAAGTTGGACCTGATCTGTTCCAGCCTGAGTGACCTGTGAACAGTGCACGGAAGGTGAGTAAGTGAATTATTGTTTTACGTCACAGCGGGAATCTTTCACAGAACTTACCGATGAAGCTGTTAAAGCTATGTTTCCATGTGTATGAATGTGTGTGTGTCAGCATGGATGTTTGTGTTTGTATATGCATATTGTTTATCTCCATGGAAAATGGACATAACAAACATGTTGAAGATAATGTTTTATGAAGTTAATCTATGTAAGTTTTGTGCTATCTATCTGTATAAATATTGATAATTTATTATTATTACCAGGTATGTATTTTAAATGGAGTTTAGACCTGCTTTCAAATTTTTTTTCTCCATTTATATCAAGGCTTGTCAGTTTAGAGCAGGAGGAAACCCACAACATCCGTAGCGCTGAATGTTGCAGTAAACATGCAAGCACTGGCTGGTACTGACAAGACCAAGGATGATATCTGCAGTGCCACTCTACAGACAGCACATCCTATCATGATTGATCAGAAAGATAACTTCCGTGAATATTGATGCCAGGCTCCTGTCATGGGATTTGAACCTGGGGCCTTTGGCTCCGAAGTCCAAATGTTCTACCATTACGCTACCACCTGCCCAAATATTGATACTACGTCATTTATTGTCCATAAAAATATGTTCCTGTAAAATAATAATAATAATATTAATACTAATAATAATAAGTACACTTTTAACATGCTAAATCCACAAATGTCTGCTCTAAGCGCAACATAGGCAATAAGAATACTCTTTTTTTTTATGTTGACCTAATAGGTAGGTTTTGAGTTGTCGTTTGAAAGTATTGAGTGTTGGAGCATTTCTAAGATACAAAGGCAATAAATTCCACTTGGATGCTGACAGTACAGGAAAAGTGAGTGTGCCGAATGTTTTTAACTTCCAAGAGGGCACAGCTGTGCAATTCTGATTGGTGGATCTGATTGCTGCTCAACAAAGTTTTGTGCACACAAATACGGACAAATGGAAATACAATATTAAAAATTCATTGAAATGATATGTGTTGCATATGAATTGAATATGGCTACATTTACATAGACACATTGCTTTAACTGAGTTACAGTACTAGTTGACTAGAGGTCACTGAGTGTTTAACAGTGACACCAAAATATACAAATATATATATATAAATATACACAGATTCAACAAAGATTCAACATACCAGTATCTGAAATTAAAATGGTATTTAGAGATTATTAACCGAGTGTCTTTAGATATCGTCGATATCCTGCACTTAGGGATAATCTTTGTATTAGACGAGCTTCAGAGAGATTATCCTTAAATGCAGGATCTAGACGATATCTAAAGACAGGAGATTAATAATCTCTTTATCATCTAATGCCAAGCTTAAATACTTCTCTATAAAAAGAAAACATGAGTGAATCAACAGTTTAAAGTTACACGTAGGAATACATGCAGGTCAGTAAATTGTAAACCACTTTGCTCATTGACAAATACACCAAAGGAAAATAACACCTTTAAAAACAATTCTCATTTTTATTAAAAGTTGTAAATATATTATATCTAGTCGATTAGCACATAGTCTCCGATTATAATTGTCATCTTGTTTACTATTTCCATACAGTAGTATTTATAAATAGTAGTATGACGTCACATGAAAATGATGTCATGTGAAATTAGCTCCCTAATTTGCATAGTTATTAGTCAGGCAAAGTAGCATGATACACGAAATATATGTATACTTCCTTGTTCTCATAAACGTACTTGAATTGCACTCTTATTACTGTTTATTTCAAGGTATATTGGTAACATTTAATAAATACTATATTATTTTACATGTATGCACCTAATATTTGGCAAAATTAAACATATTATTTAGAAACAAATGGAAAAAAACAGTGTAAATAATGTCCATATTCAACTTTCCACTAGATGATAAATGTATATATATATATATACAGTGGAACCCCAATAGTCCGACCTTTGATCATCCGATTCCCCCGGTATCCGATCGGTTTTGACTTGTAATCAAACTCTTTACTATATAATTTTCCCTGATAGTTAGACGATTCATGTTTCTGCATCCGATCGGTAAAAACATGCAACCAAAGTGCTAAATTAACGGTAGATTGCTTCGTTAATACGACCGGCTTCGTTCATCTGACCACCTACATACTCACTGCCGTGAGTAGCAATTAAGCGCCTGAAAGGATAGACAGATTGTTTGTTTTGTTAACACATGTCAGCTCACTTGAGGCATAATAAATAAAAAATAAGACTATGGTGACCAGCAATCAACACCCTGATAAACTTCATAACAAACCGACTGTTTATGCAACACATGGCACCTGGTTTGAGTAAATCTCGTTACCAATGAGTGAACTATATTTCCGGTTAGTAGATGCATAAGTGAAGGCTTAGGATGGGACATTCAGACAGGGAGCCTCTTGACATCTGTCAATTATATTTTATGTATTATGTTAACATGGTTAATGTGACAAGTGCATGTCTGTCAATAAACTTCTGAGAGTACATATTGTTCTTGTGGTGTCGTCTTGGTTACAAAGGGAAGTAAAGCCTGAAACAGGACCGTGGGGATTATCAGGGTTCCACTGTATATATTCAAATTAGATAATTTCCCACAAATCAATCACATTCTTAATCAATCTACAAATCTGACACAATCTGAAGCAAAATGTATTACTTTCTTTATTGACGAAAATGAACAGCCAACATTGCTTGGGAAATTAAAACAGCAGACGGCGAGTCACTGGCCACAGATCAAAGTGTCAGTGTTGCAGAGCGATACCGAATACATTAGACATATAGGCACAGTCTTCAGTAGACAGACACACATGCACAGTCTTCAGTAGACAGACACACAGGCAGTCTTCAGAATACATACAGGTGCAATCTTCATTTGACAATATAGTCCTGGATACAGATAAATGTGCGACATTATTGCAGGGTAATACACAGATATATCACATGACTTCCCAAGGATAACATTGAATTGTATCCAGGCTGTTTAACATTGATTTCTAGACAGTGATATGAGTACCATGAGATAGCATGTAGTAGAACATTCGAAAGCATATGGCTATTTTTTTTTATATAGAATATTGTGTTTCATTTAATAATGCTTCCAATGGACTAATTGTTTGAGATATTTTATTTGCCTCATTATATTAAATTACATAAATAATTTCCTCATGCTAACAAAAGTTTAATGAAATAGAATTTGTATTATTCCAGGTTGACTAGTATCAATTGAAAGTGCATGGAGAAAACAATATAATTAATTAATTAAGTAAATGTTTTCAAGGCGTTTTAATTATCGTCTGATGTCTATGTCTGGAAATGCGAGTCAAGTTTCCAGGCAAACATGAATGGAATCGATCGCATCTAAAGTCTGTTTTATTACAACAATTTCTTTACAACGTGAAGCTGATATTTCCCCAAAGAAGACTAGGATGACAATAAAGGATGACAACGTCCTATATGAGACTCCACCGTGTTTCCACCGTGGTCAGCCGATGACGACGTAGATGTGGCTGTATTACGTGGCTGTAATCTTTAGGCACCTGCTCTCATTGGCTGGCATATTACAAGTGTGCCCTTTTGACATGACAACATACACTTTCTTATTACACTACCAGTGAGATATCACCCATGTCATAACTGTTATCTAACTAGTGTAATATCACTGGTAGTATTACTTTTATTTACTATGTTTAGCTGGTGTGTCTGAACAAATGACGTCAACTGTACCAAGATGTAAAAATCGCATGTGTTCAAGATAATTAATTTTCTTACATGTTTGTTGTATTCATTGTCGATATATCTGGATACATCTCGTAACACAGTGCTTACGGTGTTAAAAAAAACACAGGTTTATCCTTTAGTCATCGGCTGTTCATAGCATGTGTATGCAAAGACAGTGTATTGGAGGTATCTCCCTTTGGTCAAACTTGCACTATAATGTTCATGTTCAAGACTTGATGAACACTATTACAATTTATTGTTATTAAAACAAGTTTGAAATCACCATTCTGTGTTGATTTTAAAGTCATATTTCTCTTGAATCCAAGGGAATATGTATTTGTGAATACTCAATGAAGCATGTGCCAAGTGATCTAGCCTTTGTACTCATGTATTCATGGGTGTGGTGTGCTCTTGTGTCTAAACTGATGCAATACGAACTGCAATAATGTTATCAGCTGGTCATTTGCATTTCAGGGTTGGTAGTGTAATAAATAAAATAATAAACTCGCTACTGTGTGATAACATTTTTATGAAACTCGTGAATAGTTTGGGGTATCTGTCCTCACTATCCACTGTCTTCACTACAACTATCTCTACTGTCCTCACTATCCACTGTCTTCACTACCACTATCCCTATTGTCCTCACTATCCACTGTCTTAACTACCACTATCCCTATTGTCCTCACTATCCACTGTCTACACTACCACTATCCCTACTGTCCTCACTATCCACTGTCTTCACTACCACTATCCATATTGTCTTCACTATCCACACTACCACTAATGCTACTGTCTTCACTACAACTATCCCTCCTGTCCTCACTATCAACTGTCTTCACTACCACTATCCCTACTGTCCTCGCTATCAACTGTCTTCACTGCAACTATCCCTCCTGTCATCACTATCCACTGTCTTCACTGCAACTATCCCTCGTCATCACTATCCTCACTACCACTATCCCTACTGTATTCACTATCCAATGTCTACACTACCACTATCCCCACTATCCACTGTCTTCACTACCACTATCCCTACTGTCCTCACTATTCACTGTCTTCACTACCACTCTCCCTAGTGTATTCACTATCCAATGTATTCACTACCACTATCCCTACTGCCCTCACTATCCACTGTCGTCACTACCACTCTCCCTAGTGTATTCACTATCCAATGTATTCACTACCACTATCCCTACTGTCCTCACTATCCACTGTCTTCACTACCACTATCCCTACTGTCTTCACTACAAATATCCCTACTGTCCTCACTATCCACTGTCTTCACTACCACTATCCCTACTGTCTTCACTATCCCTACTGATCTCTGCCAACTCACTATATCAACTATCCCTACTGTCTTCACTATCCACTGTCTTCCCTACAACTATCCCCACTGTACCCACAACATTTCAGGATAATTTGATCTCCAGTAAGTTTGTTTCAGAATGTCAGTGAGTTGTCCATGCAGCATGACATCCATGGCATGAGGTCAACCAGTGAGTT
Source organism: Lepetodrilus schrolli (assembly GCA_032361225.1). Taxonomy (NCBI): domain Eukaryota; kingdom Metazoa; phylum Mollusca; class Gastropoda; order Lepetellida; family Lepetodrilidae; genus Lepetodrilus; species Lepetodrilus schrolli. Next base: position 4,124 of record JAUTBT010084661.1, on the reverse strand, counting down.
GTCCAAGTGGAGCGACTTTGGGCTTTTTCTGTGCTAGGATTTATTTAGAGAATCCCCAAGAGTACTTTATTGGTGTATAAATGTATTGGTATGTCAGAAAGCATTTTGCATGAACATATTAATAGATATATATCATATTAATATTTGTCCTCTAACAATATCACGTTTAACACTAAATACTAGATTGATGAATTCCTGGACAGTAAACTAATTACACAACCAGATATATATTCAAATTGACCAGACATATGACATTGTGAAATATATCCAAATGAACATGACACATTACCATGACAACGTACAGAGTTTGTGACGTCTGCCATTTACCCAGGTATGTATGTTAACCAGGACTGCAATCAACAAGATGAATTAGCCAACATTCTATTGTAGTAAATGTGATTCAATATTTCTTCGCTCCAGCTTATATCTTCCTTAAATAATAATAATAATATGAATACTTTTATGGCGCCAAATCCATATGCTAACATGTACATAAGGCATTGAAATGTCAATATTTTCAGTGTCTTTGATTTTTGTTGTTGTGGCAGCTATGTACTTGAAGGTACCACCTAAAAAAAACTTCCTTGGAAACTTTTTACAAGTAGATTCTGTTTATGTCTTATAAAACAAAAAAAAACAAATATATGAATGCACAGTTTCTTTTCTGAGTCAGTATATAGCAATAACAGATCTGATGACGTGGAATCATTCCGACCATATCGAACTAACTGAGTTTTTCCAAATCACATTGCAGAGAAACATTGATTGTTTAAAGTTTAAACTGTTATAACTTCCTGTTTCCTGGTCTGATGAATGTCAAGTAGAGAAGTCTGCCGTAACATCAATGCTGCCACTTATCTCACAGCCACCTAGAAGACAATTACCCAAAGTCAACATTTTACGAGGATATCTGGTCCTCAGATTCTAACGACTGGTCCAGCAGGATAGATCGCTTTCATTTCAAACTCCACGAGAACTTTTACAACCATTACACTCCACAACCTTGTGGAAGAGGCTTCCAAGGCTTTCACAACTCCCATATAAAGAAACCGATATTTTCTATTTACAGAAAGTGACATGAACTGGTCATTTAGAAAGAAGAAAAAAAAGAGCATGTTTTAAGATTCATTCACTTATATCATAGCTTGTCAATTTTAGGGCAGGAGGAAACCCGCAACATCCGTAGCACTGAATGTTGCAGTAAACCTGCGAACACTGGCTGGTACTGACAGACCAAGGATGATAACTGCATTGCCATGCTACAGTCAGCGCATCCTATCAATATCGCGTTAGAAATGTAACTTTCGCAAACATTGATGCCGGGCTCCCATGACAGGATTTGAAACTGGAACCTTTGGCTCCAAAGTCCCATGTTCCACTATTGTACTACTACCCGCTCCCCGTTGTTGAAATTAATGGAACATGCAATGCTGAGATATGGTTGTGTTGTTCTGTTCAATGCAATTATCTAGTAAACAATTGTGTTAAATAATAGAATAAAACTCTTAGGTATGAACGCCTGCAATATCACCATGGTTACTATGTTATCTATACATGCAAATTACTATTCAATTCCCTACATCTCCGAAACAATACCAACAATAATGTATTTTTAATAAGTGTACAGACGATACAACATTGTCAATAATACACTTAATATAAGTGTGTGCAGACAATACAACATTGTCAATAATACACTTAATATAAGTGTGTGCAGACAATACAACATTGTCAATAATAAACTTAATATAAGTGTGTGCAGAAGATACAACATTGTCAATCATTCACTTAACATAAGTGTGTGCAGACGATACAACATTGTCAATAATACACTGAATATAAGTGTGTGCAGACAATACAACATTGTCAATAATACACTGAATATAAGTGTGTGCAGACAATACAACATTGTCAATAATTCACTAAATATAAGCACCAAAATACATATATGTATGCTTACAATGACAATGTTTGTGATGTTGTATTCAGTTGAAACTGCGAGTAGTCACAGACCATACATGTAGCAGGGTAGGTATTTTAGTAATTGCTTTGTATTTCATCTAACATATGAATTTTATTTTTAGTCTTTCAGTCTTTCAGTCCAAATAAAGTATATTATATTGAGTGCACTGAAGTGTGATGGCAATCTCTTATAAGTATTAATTAATGTAATCGTTAGATTTAGTATTTCCATATATGATGGAAATATATAACGCATATCAAATGTTTTACCATATGTTAGATTTAGCTACAATTTTGTATATATTGTTTGTACAGGATCAATCACGCATCCTATGATATTGTGGGCACGTGGGGGTCAGGGTCACTCCTGTGTTACCCACGTGGTAGGTGTATTTGTTTATAGCAACACAATTTTGTATTTCTGTAATATGTGTATTTGTGTATTTCCAGTACAATTTATGAATACTGTATTCCTGGATATAATTATTACTTTGAAACCTGTACAGTTGAAGGTATTGTGGTATTATATTATAATGATGATTGCGTATGATAGTTCAAGCTATTGAACATTTGTAGTATTGTCATTTGTGACAATTATTAATGCAATAAGCATTAGTGTATCTATTAGAATACAGTCTATTATTATATAATATGAGTATTTATTGTTTTTTCTTATCAAGTTGAGAGAAGAATAATAGCATAGCATATACTCTAGAATATATTAGTCGTGCTTGTGACAGATGAAATTGCTACTGTATGCAAATAGTGTACTTGTATTCTGGCATGTGTTGCGTACAATTGTATGTGAGATTTTATTGCAATAATATTTAAATATTACATATATTGTCATTTCAGAGTGGAAACTCTAGTCACCGGAATAAAATGGGAATAAACATATAACCACAGCCTGTTGTTTGTCCACAACAGGGCTGCAACATACACCCTAGAGGTAGAAAGGCGTTAAGTATTGGCTTCAGCCCAGATTTTACGAAACATGATGAAGATGTATTTCACTGAAGCAGAGCTCCAATTGAAAGCATTTTACAGATGTAATCGATGATGGGACGTAATAACCACTTTACTTGGACAATTTCTATAAAGTTTGCTGAATGAAATATTTATTGCGTGTGTAGATGGTCATAACTACTACTAGTATGTTATAATTGTAATATTTTCACGAAATTCAGAGTCTGATATACTCCTTGTAATTTTTAATTAATAATTTAAAAAAAAGGAAAATCAACATTTGAATTGGTAGGTGTTTCTCGATGTTTCTCATGAAATTAAAAATTAATTTACATCAGCTGCTTTTAATAATATCCATAATTATTCATCAATATCATTTCAGATTTGTCTTTTATTTGAATTAATGTTTACACAAAACATAAGTATGTCTTGTGCTATTGCAATGAAACATTGTAAATCTTCATGTTAACTCTGTCCAGCAAATATTAACTTGCTCCTTTTATTTCAACCTCATAATATGTTCTCAGTTCTTTTTGAAATTTATTCTCATGGATCATTAGTATCTATTTGTACAGGGAGATAACTGTTGTTAAAATTACTAAATAGTCATGTACGGGGATATAATTATTGTTAAAATTACTAAACAGGCATGTAACTGTGTCTAAGAGGAAAAGAATAACAAATAATGTATACTGTAAAGGACTTATATTTTGCGGACGCAAATTTCGCGCAAATGCTATAATTGACATATTCGCGGGAATTAAATTTTGTGCATTTGCCACACACCAAAAAAAATAGGTAAAAACAATAGTCACTCACATAATGAACAAAAGTACTACTATAACGTGCTCACCGGCGATTACGAACACAACTAGTTAAATATACCAATTAAAATAGGATAAAGCCAAGTAATTAGCGATGACTAGGGCAACACGTGGCCTTAGACATCATGACCAGACTTTTGTTTATCAAGGTTAACAAGATTATTTGAGAAGAAATGAGTCAGATTCATCGACAGGAAATACATTCTCAAGCTAATTAAATGATAGTTTAAATGGTAAGCACGAGTAAAAATGAAATAGTAGACATACATTATTAGATTACTTAATTTACCGGGATCATTATACTAGTCATTGCATCACGTGATTGCAAAACGAGGTCGGAGTTGATTGCCGCTTATAACGTTTTACTCGAGT
>JAUTBT010084660.1:0-12137 GCA_032361225.1 Lepetodrilus schrolli | reverse complement strand
TGCATTGCCACTCTACAGACATCGCATCCTATCAATATCGCGTTAGAAAGGTAACTTTTGCGAACATTGATGCCGGGTCCCCGGGGCGGGATTTGAACCTGGAACCATTGGCTCCGAAGTCCAACTGTTCTACCACTGCGCTACCACCCGCCCCATCTACTTCTCTGTATCATGCTACATGATCAATTAGAATAAATTCTGTTTCTGTACTGATGAAGATGTGCTGACAGACACCCGGCACAACAATGGCATCCATATATTCCAGAATTGCTCATGCTTGTCCAGGCCTCGTTGACTAAATACATTTTTACAAAGTAATATACGTAACAAAATATATTTTTGTTTGGTTGCCTTCCTACCAACTTTCAAGGCCTTAGGAATCTGGTGCCAATGCTCTTCCAATGCATCCAAAAGTTCGGAAAAAGGTATCGGGTGCGTGTAAACATTTAGAAATTCTTCATTGATAAAATAATATAAAGATAAATGTATGTGTCCAAAAACATTATTGGCCCTTAATTAATTTAGTTGAGTATACATAGATATTAAACAATGGCAAAGCTTAATGTATGCCCACAGACTGAGGATAATCTTTAACTCCATCCCTACTGGAGTAGGCACAGGTAATGATCTTTAGGGCATCTCTGGTTGCCTACAGTATGGAGAGGGTTAAAGTAGGATATGCATACATAATATTCGGAAAATTCACTGGATTAGCCATGTTGGCATTGGTCAATGGTCAGATTGACAGGGAAGGCAGGTATGGAACTTAACATTAAAACGTACTCGCCCGAATAACGATATAAATAATAAAACATGAAATCTCTACTAGCCTGTAGGATACCGTTAATATTGGCAGAAATGGATCTGGCCGCCAGACAAGTGGGAACTTCAAACCCTGGGAAGGTACTGATAGACAGAAACAATTATATGTTGGTCGACATTAACATCTTCACTTTGAATATTAGGATAAAAGCATGTACATCATATCATGGCTTTCATAGCCCATCACGGAACTGACATGTGAAAAGAAAGGATGCCCACGCCAAGCTCCCCTCCCCTTCCCCACCAACCCAACCGATTCCATGCAGAGCCCTATGCTTCTGGAATCAATGAAGTTTATTATATCTGGAAAATTGGATGATCCTTGGAAAATTAAATACGTCTTCCCTTGGCGAACTCTCCAATATGGGAGAGAGAAAGAGCCACATTGGAACGCCAACACCTCCGTTACACCAGGCCATAATCACCATTCATCATATACAGCTTCTCTCTCCGCCATGGCTACGCAGGGTCACAATTTATCTTATCAAGCGAATGTTTTCACGAACTCTGTTATAGCTATTTACGTCAGAAATCAGATCCCGAATCGAGATGCTGTTATTCCGCAAGTGCCGAAAAACCTTCTTGGACTCGGGACGTGATTGAATAGATTCCGGGAATCTACTCGCCATGGTTATCTCATAAAATTGCGATGGAAACGAACATCACTATATAAACTGGCATCACGACATCAATTGATTTACGTAATTCTATCAAACATACCTAATCTAATTAGAGAATGTCATGATTTAATTTTATTTTTACATCTTTCTTACCTGTGCAATTTGTCTTGTGTGCCTCACTTTCACAAATGACAAATCTATCGGAGGATTTGCCGACATGCGACCAGGACAGAAGATTTATGAATAACTAAAAAATGTCACTTAATGCCAATTGTGTTGACAGGAATGTACTGTAGAAACCCTCATTGACTGAAATAGAACACAGGATGGCGTCCATAAGTACTCTTAGTACTCAGTAAATTTTTCATGTTTGAAATAATATCAAATGAAGACCAACAAATATAACATCTAAGTTTTGTTAGTGACTAGCAAAGAATATGAAAAAAAATGTAAATATTTCAGATGTGTGTTTTGTGTGTTACTTCTGCTTCAAACAGGAAACCTTTGATATTAATGTGTACATGGCATTGACTAATCAATATACTTTTTCATCCCTCGTTCAGACAGATCTTTTCAGTCACATGGTAAGTCAAGTGCTAATATGACTTAAAGTAATTCAGAACTCGTGGCAGCCGTGCTGACTAATTTCACGTGACGAAATTAACATGGAAGACATGGCAAGGGTTTTAATCCCAGCAATACGCAACCTCCTGGTGGCAACCAGAAAGCTTCTTAATGACGTACAAAATTTCATCCCGGTTATTAATCCACCTACTTGTGTAGGAGAGTGATCCATCGAGGGACGATTCCATCGGCAGCCTGCCATGATTTAAATAACCTGAGCTTGTTAGCGATCTTGTCACGACTTTACCCGGCCTCCATATTTGTAGGAAAGATCTGCCTGGGATAATTGGCCTATCAGACACAATTACAAGTCAGTTTATGTCGCAGCAATTGGCTGTCATCGGTCCATCACAATATGTTGATTATCTCCCTTGCACACACACCGTCATTAAAGGTTTCCAGGTTCCAAAAATACATAAACACATTGGTCATTACGAGTTTTAAAGGTCAGAAAATTAAGACAATGATGAGGGCTTGACTGATGTAATAAGATACCTTGTTGATGATGAACGTTATCAACTTATATATCAGGACTTGTGCCGGACTTGTGCCGTTCCCATGATTATCAGAAACAGGATTGGCTGATTTAACATGAATTCATGTTTATATTATCTGTCCAAAGATGTTCCAGACTTAAATATGCCATTTTTATAAACAATTGCCTTTAATAGATTCGCAAACAAGTCTACAATCGCAAGGCTTCAGAGGATAATGTGGGGACAGAAAGATATTTGAAAAACATTCAATCAATAAATAGCCACACACACCGAAGAAGGGTTAGAAGACGACAAAAGAAAGAATGGTTGTGCAAACATTTACAAATGAGGAAATGAATAAAGAAAAACATGGCATGCGTATCACAAAAATACATTTGCATTGAGGTTTACGGTTTACGTTTTTTCCCCCATAGACAATTGACTGATGTCCCTTGATGTTGCCACAGTAAGACATACCACGACCTCTGTCCATGAACCCTCCACAGTGAAGTGTTGTGATTGCGAGAAAGGTCATCGCCCCAACATTTCACTTCCTAGCGCTAGATTCGAAGATTCCACCAGGCTATGAAAAGCAGGGGCCGATATCTAAAGCCCTTGTGTGTGAAGGACATTAGTGTTGTCTTAAGAAAAGTTTGATTTGTGTGCCCATGTCGCTATGTGCAGATCCGAATGTGATCCGAATGTCAGCTGTGATCTATGGCACCAGCCTGCGACATAAGACCGTTATTGTTCCGTGTTCAACATTTGTCTTCTATGTGTTGGTAAGAGATCAAATTACATTTATTTAACAGTAGTTCAGTGTTAATAGGATATTAAATACTAACTATTAATACTTTAACATGAGCTTCAATTATCCCACATTAAGGCTTATGAGTTACGAGTCACAAGCGAGTGAATTTTTGTTTTACGTCACAGCGGGAATCTTTCACCCATACATGGCGAGTATGAGTCACAAGGATTAAGCAATAACAGTGCATAAAACATGAACCATAAATGACGAGAGAAAATAACTTCTGTTTTTTTTAGATAAATTGTTTTGGTCAGGTTTTCCAATTGACAGTTAAAGATAATACAGCAATACCGATTTGTAAAAGTGAAACTACACTTCAAAAGATGGAACGAAAGTAATGATTTCTATCAAAACGTTTTAAAACAAAATTATTTTTAAAATCTTCTTGGTGGATGTAATCCCACTGAGCATTGACTGTAATTCATCCAAGTGGTGGAAGTTTAAACTGATTCTAAGCATGGATGAATGTATGACCATGTAGTATCCTTCCTTTACACAGACTAACAGTTGTTCCTTCATCAAGAAGGCAGCCGATACATGCAACATGGCATTATGGAACATGGCATCATGAAACATGGCATCATGAAACATGGCATTGTGCAACATGGTATTGTCCAACATGGCATCATGCAACATGGCATCATGCAATAAGGCATCATGCAACAAGGGCATCATGCAACATGGCATGAAATATGGCATCATGCAACATGGCATCTTGCAATATGGCATCATACAACATGGCATTGTGCAACAAGGCACCTTACAACATGCAACATGACATCATACAACATGACATCATGTAACATGTCATTGTGCAACATGGCATCGTACAACATGGCATAGTGCAACATGGCATAGTGCAACATGGCATAGTGCAACATAGTATTGTCCAACAAGGCATCATACAACATGGTATTGTGCAACAAGGCATCATACAACATGCAATATGACATCATACAACATGGCATCGTGCAACAAGTCTTCAGCGACAACATGGCATTAGCAACAGAGGTTACAGAAGGTTGGTTGGTTGATTTGGGGTTTAAAGCCACTTTTTTAAAGCCACAGATTTGTTCACTCACATCATGGTTTGCATGCATATGTACTGCTTGTACTAGTCTGGATTTATAGTGCTAGCTCACTTGGAGGTATATCATGCCGCAGATAGAACATAAATACCCCCCTCAGACACAGTATACTGACTCCGAGCCGATCAGTCCTTGCTTTACCCCTTTAATGCTGAGCGCCAAGCAGGGGAACAACAAGTACCATCTGTTAACGTCTTTTGGAATGACTCAACCGGGGATCGAACCTGCGACCTTCCGCACTCCGAGCCGACGCTCTAACCATTACGCCACAGAGCCGGCAGTGCATGTACATCAGCCATACAACAACATATTAATCTAGTCTCCAGCGATTCCATCTATTCCTAAACTATGGCACTGGCAGGGAATCCAAATACGGATCTGAAGCCTAAAAAGAGTCGGCGACTGATGTGATACTGGGTGCAGTCTAAACCTCTCCCTGCTGGACTAATCACATTCACCCCTTTATAGGACATCTGTGGTTGCTTCTAGCATGTAGAAGGTTAAAATCTTGGTAAATCGAGTTGGGATGTGCTTGCAGAAGATTGAGAACGTGGTTGTTTGGGGGCAGTGATGTCGTCTTATGGCCGACTGAGAGGAAGTCAGGGTCTAGTTATGACTCCAGGCAGGTCTGTGTGGAGCGAGGACTGCCAACGTCTTCAGGCGGCCTTTGTTCACAATCGTGCTCGTGCATACAAATTGTCCCATAATGCATCGTGGCTCAGCATTCTGGCAAGCCGCAGACTCACAAATAGAGCAAGCAGGTTGGCGAAACGTGACATCAACTGGAGAGAGTACCATCAGCACTGTCCCGCCAACGGTGTCTGGCAATTCTCTTCTTAGGTGTCAACACAAACCTTAAAAAACAGGTCGAAGTGATTCAGTGATTCAAACTAATAATCCAAAACAAGTTCCACCACTTTTTCAAAACAGTTACCTTTGATAGATGTGAACAATTCTACAATTGTATGGCCTTAGGCACCAACGTTTGGAGTTGAAAAAATACAAATACTTCAGTCCAAAAAAAAGGATGGCATTGAGATATTGATTGGACTGGGAATGTCAACAGGTTGTCAGATAGGAGAGAGGTGTAGTTGAGGTGTAGTTGAGGTGTAGTTGAGGCTGCAGGCTGTGATAGACAGACATACAGACTGGAACATGATTGGTCCTTCAATGTCCTTAACACACAGAGAGGACAGGGATCCTGTAGCAATATACTCCTTGCATGGCAATCAGGACATGCACAGAGATATCAGGCAGCCTAATTGCCTAGACTATTCTGAGAATCACAACATATGCTATATGTATATGGTGTCAGGTTCTCTTCCCACTACATGCAGATCTGAAATACTGAAGATGTGGAAAGACCATAAATGAAAGAAGCAGACAACACCAAAGGTTCAATGTTAGTCTGATAACAATTCAACATTAGTCTGGCAATAGGTAACTGTTACAATCTTGTAACAGCCCGCCATTACTTATTACAGGCCATTGATAGTCTGGCAACAGCTCACCATTAATCTGGCAACCATTCACCATTCACCTGGCAACTGTTCATCATTAGTCTGGCAATTGTTCACCATTACATAATTAGTCTAGCAACAGATTATCATTTGCATAAACCAACAAGAAAAGTATAAAATCTGAGATATTCAATCTACAGCTATCCTATTATATACAAAGAGTCACTGTCATGCAACACTAGAACCATGTAATGTGACTGCCTGTATGTGACTGCCTGTATGTGACTGCCTGTATGTGACTGCCTGTATGTGACTGCCTGTATTTTGGTGTGAATGAGTATTTCATCTGAAGACATCACTCAGCAGTGATGATCAGTAGACCATCCCAGATGCTGGCCGTGGCTTAATCTATTAGCAGCATCAGTACACCCAGCAGTACACCCACAAGTACACCCAGCAGTAACCCACAAATACACCCAGCAGTAACCCACAAGTACACCCAGCAGTACCCACAAGTACATCCAGCAGTAACCCACAAGTACACCCAGTAACCCACAAGTACACCCAGCAGTACCCACAAGTACACCCAGCAGTAATCCACAAGTACACCCAGCAGTAACCCACAAGTACACTCAGCAGTCCACACCCAGCAGATAGTACACCCAGCAGTACACACACATCTGTACACCCCCAGCAGCTATCGTAATGATAGAAATAGAATAGAAATTATTTTTCTAATGCATATCTAAAGTATGGCATCTAGATGCCAACTAACTAAATATATCGTTAATGAAGTACTACCTACCTAGGATTTAATAAAATTCAAGTCACTATTCATTTAATCAAGTACTTTACTGAAGGAAAATTGAAGAATGTTTGTTAGATTTCAGCTTAACAAAGTCCAAACAGGTATTCATTAAAACAAACCGTAACATATGCAAATAATCTCTCTAAATATTATCTTTTAATTTCAGTGACAAATTTGTGCCACACATTAACATTTGTTATATGTATCTACAGCAATAGTTTAAATGAGAAAATCGATAATTAAAATAATTGAAATGTATACAGTATTAAATTGCTTTGAAATTAGTTGACTGCCATTCCCAAATTGATGGTGTCCACAACAGTAAGGTTGATCCAATTATTATCAATCTGAACAAAAGACTCCAGTGATGACACATACAATTTTGATACCTTCCCCATCACATTGCACATGTAAGGAATGTGTATTTCTAGGGAAGCTATTTGTAGTTATAACATGAAAGCTATAGTCTGTATTATACTACTCTGCATCTTATTTAATTTCTGTTAGGATTTTGCAATTTTCAAGACAAAAGTACAAGATTTATAACAAATACATATTTAACAGGTTGTTAACATAATAAGTCAAAATATTTTAATTGATATTTGAAGAATTCACAATGATAGATGTGAAATTTAAAATGTGATTGGTGAAATTCATTTCTATTCTTTTTCTGACATTACAATAGTACACAGCCAGCAGTAGTTGGCTCCTGCAGGACCAGTATCACATGACTGAAGTATGATCCAGACATTGTCATTGAGCTTGAGAACACGATGATGGTGCTAAGCCATACTTAATCTGTACTTAGAGTAGATCAGAGCTCAATAAACACTGTCTACAAACATGCAGAGCGGCCATTATCCAAACTGCTTAAGTACGACATCGTAATCCCTTTGGTCCTGAGGAAATCATTTATTCAACGCTGGATGTTAAATGTAGCACCTTGCATGTGTTGACTCGTGTTGGCGTGCTTGACCGAGATGGCTAAACGACCAACTCTGCACTGTATATACCACAGATCGAGGCATTTTGTGCCAGACTCTACAGACACGCATCAACATGGCGGAGGTTTCAGTCAAACTGGGCGAGGCCAGGGTGTCAACAGTCTGACAAACAAACAAACAGAAGGCCCGACATCACACTGATCTCTGAATGATACATGCAGCATTAAAACAGTCTCAGACAGGTTCTGTGGACACAGCAAACACTGGTCTCCAAGATTGGCTGGCCTGGAACAACCCACGGCTGCAAGAGTTCCCCACTTTCATGTGCAGCGAAATTTCAACAAAAGTTAATCCTATACGATCATACTCGTGCTTACAGAAGTGTGCTTCCATTGTGGAGGTGACATTTCTACGGGCAGTCGTAAAATTGAACTAAGGATTTAACTTCAGTCCTGGAACTTTGTTCTTTTGGTAAATAGACAGATCGGATATATTGAAATTGCATTGATGTTTGCTATGAGAAAGATGAGCATGGTAGGCATTGCAAGAAGGGTAAGCAGAGCAAGATGGTAACCAAGATGTTAATCAAGATGGTAATCAAGATGGTAAGATGGTAATCAAGATAGGCATGGCAAGTACTATAAGCAGCAGTGACTCTACATAACATGTATGAAGGATGATTTTATTTATTTATTTTTTAATTGGGGTTTACAGCCGCTTTCAAGATTCTTTCACTTAGTGCTGAATGTTGCAGTAAATCTACCAGCACCGGCAGGTACTGACTAGACCAAGGATGATAACTGCATTGCAACTCTACAGACAGTGCATCATATCAAAATATAAAAGTTACTTCTGCGAAACATTGATGCCTGGCCCCTGGGGAGGGATTGGAACCTGGAACCCAGAACCCTCTAAATCCAATGTTCTACCACTGCGCTATCATCCGCGCCGTATGAAAGATGATGGTCGGGTACTATTTTAAAAAAAAACATTTAACATGTTCTTGACAATATTCTCCAGTATTTGAGCAGTCATGAGTATCTCATGACAGCATATAGTATTGTGTTTTCTACAAACATGTAATTGTATTCCTATAATCTGTCTAATGACCACCTGCTAGTTTCCCCATCCACTGGAAATCATGCAGCCAATAGTTAAAATTGCGAGGAATCCATTACATGAATGTCAATTAGGACATTACAACATTTACACAGGAATTAAGCATAAAATTGAAGACATATTACATATTGACAAGCATGTAGAGTGACAAAGACATCGATCAATGCTACATATTGCATTCTTGTTTAGACACAAATACTTAATAGCAAAATAGGAGGAAGATGCTTTTCTTTGCGAGATTGCAATTGTGATGGTGTTGCTGTATGCTGATGGTGTAGCCAGGGTCGGCATCGTCCTACCACAATGACAATGTGCCGATGGTATTAAGAGACGATTGTGGAGACAATGATGCCCGAGATGGCGGAATCGGTGACAATGTAATTGTCATAACAATGTTACAGTTGTTGACAATGTTGGAGAAAATGATAAAGTTGATGCCAGAGGCTACGAAGCCAAAAGGTATGGATGTAAGAAAACTAAGTACTTGCATGTCTTTACAGACACTAAACAATTAAACATCAGATAGACAAATGTAAATGAAATGGGAATTCAAGTAAAATGTAAATGTAATTAGGTCATAGATTAGTGGAGAATAGTCTATTCGAGTCCTCAGGCCAATGTCTATATTATCGAGGATTCTAATTTTGTTATCTGCCACCATCAAAAATGTTTAGAAAGCCCCGCAGAAAGGAAAATAAATCAATTTACTAGATTTTCAAACAGAAATTACAAATTATTTATTCCTTGAAAAATCCATTATCTGAAGTCCTCTGCTATGATAGAAAGCCAATAGTGTTTTACTGTGAGCCATCACTTGACCTATGGCGAAGCAACTACTTTAGTAAACATACTGCACGATGCTTCATGGACATCCAGCATTCATACGGACACTTCACAACAGGAGATAGAAAATGACATTAGTACATACACAAGGCGAGAACATGCCCCGACACACGATCTGATAGGGATGTGTCAAAACAGAACACGTGGACAAAGAAGATTCCATTAAAAATTGGACTTGATCTGTGACGAACCTGTAGCATGAGATGTTGAAATCATTTTGTAGAAGTAGAAGTTATTTGAGGAAGTAATATTTCACATTTTAGCTGGAAAAATTGATATAGCATTTTGTAGCAAGAATATTTTGTGTCGACTCCAACAAACATATAACATCTAATTAACACTCTTTCTGCTGTAGATAATGAGAGGTGTCCTCTACAAATGGTTTTGATTATTCCAGCAGAGAAAAAGTTGCTGATACCAATACCAGAGTCATTATAAACATAATAAGCTCGACCTAGTGGAAGACTGGTCAGGCAAATGATTATTTGGATGCCGACAGTCCATACCTTAATGCTAGAAACACATATACAATAAGAAAAAGAATCGGGCATGATTCAGTATCCATTACTTGAATGCTACAAATGGCAGAAATGCAGATGTTTTCTGTAGGAGGCATGATCAAACAATAAATCACTCATTCCACACATACAGATAACATTGAAGTCCATAGACCACCATCCACATTCAGAGATTAGTGTACAACACCAGGATTAACACCAGCCAGACAGGACGGTGAGCGATGACGAAATGTAGGCGGTGAAGGAATGTCCTGCTTCATCTTATCAGACAGGACATGCCGCTGTAACCCAGACACACAGACAGGTTGATCATCAGTCAGACATAGCCGAGATCTGAATGATTGTTCAGACAGCAGATGGTCGAGACTGCAGGTGGTAGAATACATGTCTGGCTGCTTCTGTTGCCAGTCTCCCTTTTTGAACAATCAAAATATCTGTGCTTTTAGGCATCTCTAGATGCCACTAGTGGAGAGAAGGTTAAAGATAATTAATCTTGCTGGCAATCATTCTCCCCCGTACTACATCACGGACTACATCACGAGCATTGAGTACGAGTGAGTGAATTATTGTTTTACGTCACGGGGAATCTTTCACCCATACGTGACGATCATGAGCATTGACGGATTAGGTATCTGGTGACATGTTCATTATCATAAATATAGACTACATTATCACAATTTTACATAAACGTATTGTCTTGCAACTGTTACATCAAAACTTGAAAGCTACTGGCGTCGTGATGTAGCCCATTTATGGAAATGAAATTTTCAATGTCTGCCGTGTAATTAATTATGGCTAGGAAAGTGATAAAAACAACTATAGCAGGGACTGTTTTGACAACATCTCTATCAACATGAATATCAGGACAATATGCCAGACCTTTAGGTGATCGATCAAACAACACAAACAACATTTTCTAGGTTTCTGAACAAGATCCCGCAGGGACCTTATCCATGGATTACAAGAAATGGAAATATCGGCCCATTTTCACAAAACTACACAATGGCTTATTGCCGTCTCACTCCAAGTTACTCACACCTGACTAACATTGATTCTTGTTGATGCTTACAGTTCTATTTCAAGGAATTCTCCCACATGTATCTGGAGACTCCTAAGGATTGAGGAGACTCAGAGACACGATACAGGCACAAGTTAAACATTAGTTGTCATTCAGGATCTTATACGCTTAGATATCCATGTGTAAATGGGTCTACAATAGCATTGGCTAAAAACAGGGGAATAATTGGCGATGAAGACATTCATGAGATGTAAACTCACAAAAAGTAGTTCCAAGTCTTGCTCTGTGATCAACAAGGCTAAGCAGCCTTATTGCAAGCTTAGGGATTCTTTATTCAAATTGACTGCATTATACAATGGCGAGTCCTAGAAGTCGCATTAGGCCGATTCCACCTCCTCCCAGCACAAGTGCCAGATCACAGAAGGCTTCGGGGAGCAGACGGCAAAATAATGGGTAATTAGGGTGTTTTTTTCCACCAGAAGGAACTAGGGGTCGTTACAGCTGCGTGTCGTAGTAATTATCACAGATGATCCTCCCTGGCAGTAGAAACTGGAAAGATATTGGGACATCACAGGATATCGCTGTCAATCACACGTACACCGCTTACAGAACTGCCACGTCTGCGCGGACCTACGAGGCAAGGCTGATACTGATGCTGGCGAATAAGATGGTGACAACAGTTCAGAATACATACATTGCAAATCAATCTCCCCTGAAATATTTTCTACAGATTTCTACACATTTCCTACAGATAAGTGGGACCTATGAGGCAAGGCTGATACTGATGTTGTTTTGTTGTTGTTTGTTTGTTTTTTTAATTGGGTTTTAGAGTTGCTTTCAAGATTCTTTCACTTATACTACGGTTTGTCAGTTTAGGGCAGGAGGAAACCTGCAACATCTGTAGCGCTAAATGTTGCAGTAAACCTGCGAGCATCAGCTGGTACTGACAAGACCAAGGATGATAACTGCATTGCCACTCTACAGAC
>JAUTBT010084659.1:0-30462 GCA_032361225.1 Lepetodrilus schrolli | reverse complement strand
GCTGCGGATGTTGCGGGTTTCCTCCTGCCCTAAACTGACAAGTCGTGATATAAGTGAAAGAATCTTGAAAGCGACTTTAATCCCCAATCCAAAAATAAAAATATTAAAAAATCTTGAAAGAAGCTCAGAACACCATCTATTATATCTCTTTGTGGGAACAAAACAAATATTAGATTATTCACTTTTTTCTTGAAAAAAGTAGTTTGTTAACAGCTTGTAGTAGTAAAAGAAGAAACTTTATTTGGCGTTGGTATGTGTGAATAACAAAAAAGTATGTTAGCTCTGTAGAGCTTTTAATCCGACATCATCTGAACTACAATGGAAGTGTTCTGCAATGCCTGACAAATGTGTTTGCTTCAGGCTCCAGCCCAGCCAGCCTCTACTGCAGCCCCTCCACCTCCACAGAACAGTTCTGGGCAGGAGCTGTTCCGGGGGGGCACCACCTACTACCCTCCAGAGCTGCAGCAGCCTAGTTCCATGAGGTCACCACAGAAGAGGACAAAGGCAGCCATACCGATTGTACACCCAACGGTATGTATAATAGTACTGAAGCATGCATGCAAAGATATCATTAATCATTGCAGAATTGGTTTTAAATACTTCATACATGTTGGCAACATTCTAAGGATCAGTATGATTCATCAGAAACAGTAACTGTTGATGAATTGCGCTTATAAGCCCTTTAACCCTCTCCATGCTGAAGGCAACCGGAGATGCCCTGAAGAGCAGTGATTGTGCCTAATCCAGCAGGGTTCCATTAATTATCCTCTCATGCCATCTCCCTTTCAGTAAATCACGATGTTAGTAAGACACATTAGTAAGACCACCCTGGGTTGATAACATGATCTGTATCTCCATTCAATGTATATTACAGGATCAGAAGAGGACATCTAGGACTCTTCCGGAAGTACCGCGATCTAGTCGTCCTGCCAAGTCCAATAAAGCGAACATAGTCTCTCAACGAGCAGAACCTGACAGCCGTCCACCAACAAATGCGCAGGAGGAAGAGGTACCTCCCCCTGAGAGTAGATCTACGGCTGGAAATGACAACACAAGTGAAAACGTAGACATTAGCTCAACTGTGCAGTCATGTGACGTTGGTGGCGGTTCACGGTTTGAAGTTGGTGAGGACATCAGTGTGGACTCTAGGCTTGGAAGTGGCGAGTTCACTGGCGACGACGATGGAAGTAAAAACACTCCCGAAGATGGCGATGTTAATGAAGAATCTAGAATTGAAGGGGATGATTGTGTTGTTGAGGATTCTAGAATTGAAGATGACAATAATGTTGACGGTTACAAGAATATTGGTGTAGATTCTAGAATTGAAGATGACAAGAATATTGGTCTGGATACTAGAATTATAGCTGACAAAGATAATACTTTAGATTCAAGAACTGAAGATGACAAAAATGTTGTAGGTTCTAGAATTTATGATAACAAGAATTCTGGTGTAGATTCTAGAATTGAAGATGACAAACATGATGTAGATTCTAGAATTGAAGAGGACGAAAGTATTGGTGTAATTTCTAGAATTGAAGAGGAAAAAAATGTTAGTTTAGATTCTAGAATTGAAAATTTCACAAATATTGGTGTGGATTCTAGAATTGAAGAGGAAAAAAATAATATTGTAGATTCTAGACTTGAAAGTGTTGATGGCAGTGGTGATCATGTTACGGTTATTAGTGATGGAAAATCTAGAATTGAAAGTGACACAATCACTGGTGAGGAGTCCCAACTTGGAGACAAAGAAAACAGTGCTGAAGATTTGAATCACGGTGAAAATGTAGAGGAGTACTATGATGTCGACGAAAGTACCGACACATCGCCCACAGTAGACGCCACTCCTGACGAGACCGTTAACCAAAGTCCAGATCAAGGCGATGATCGTTTATCAGATGTAGTTTCATTGAGCAAGTCCGATGCGGTGAGCGTAAATTTAGCCGAAGACCTGTCCAAGATATCTGTGATAGATGTCGAACAAATCTCGACGGAAGGCGTAAAGGTGGCAATGGTCAAGTCTGTTTCTCCCATTGACATTGAGACGCGGAAACCTCGTGTTCAAGAGTTCTGTGTGCGTAAAGATCTAGAATTTGCTGATATCAAGCCAACTATTACCGTGGTGGAAGTGAAGACCGAAGCCAAGGATTCAACAGAATACAGATGCTCAAAAGAGGAAGTGGCACAGGACGTGAAAGAACCAACGGGGACGGATGTCTCGGAAAAGACTGATACACCCACTGTGGTAACCTGAAATGCACAGGCCAGGCTATAGTTTATTAACAGATGTTTATGCAGTTCCACATCCTTGCTTCCCGACAATCTTATCTGTTGATGTTAAAAGCCTGTCATTGTACTCTGGTGCCAAGTCGTATGGACAATGATCTGATACTGGAATGAAACCAGAGTACAAGTGATAGCTCTCTGCATAGAGCATGTAGATATGGAATGGCATCAGGGGCCTATCTAGCATCATCTTTGAAAAATCGCAATTTGTTATTTAGAATTAAAATTTAATTGTTGAACAGATACTTTTAAAGTGAAATTAACAATATATTATTTTTTATTTTATTGCTTTATCATGTTTATGATTGTTTCACTTTTTTTCTACTTTTTTTGTTTTTGTTTGTTTTTTATTATTTTTTGTTCACCCATATAGTTGACCATTGGTCATATTGTATGATTTTTTGTTAGTATTATCCTAAACTAATCATTAATATTATATAATATTTTATCATATCGTGAAACAAATTGTGGTTTTATTTCCTCCCAACTTGCCTGCCATCATCAGCCAATATTGCTAGATAGCTCCCTGTGTCATTGTTATGTGTTTTTTGTTTCTATATGGACTTGAATTATTTGGATGTTGTACAGTGTTTTGTGATTGGCAGTTACCAGAAAGTCTTTGTAGTAATATTTTGACCTCAAATGAATTTCTTACACTTTTACTTTTTCTTTATCAAATAATGTCCTGTTCTTTGCTATTTCCTCTATAAATGTTTGTTTCTGTCCTCATATTCTTGATGTCGAAATGTGCACTATTTTGTTTTCACCAATTTTACATATTATGTGAATGCACATATTCATTTCGATAGGTAATGGCAATGGTAAGATTTTCCATTGCCGTCAGTGGTGGCCGTCAAATTATTATAAATTGGGTACATTACATTCTATGTAACATGTTTAGAGAAATCAACAGAATATAGAAACCATGCATCATCCGTAAAGCACTAAGATATAAATAATTAGCATCAGTAGATGTTGTTATTTGATTGGATGGTGTATATCTCCTAATCTTTATAAGGAATTCGGTATATTAATTTAGCAATGAAAAAGTGTATGTGTATAATATGAAAAATATCATACATAAAGGGACTTTATACACAAGTTGTATATGAATTGTAATATCCAATGATTACGTTGTACTATAATTCTATATCAGTTGAACAAGAGTTGAAAGTATGTTAGGCTAGATAGTACCGTTGTTCCCATGCATTTATCCATCATTTGCGTGATGCACCATTTATAACATAGTTAATATATATTGTCATTGCTGGAGCATTATCCTGTGTTGAGGCAAGCGGATCCATAATCGGTGACAACCATAACCATTGGCGTAGCTTGGTTTAAATTAATGTGTAGGCTGAATCATCAATGCTAGGGGGGTCTGGAGGTTGTCGGATGTGTCACTGTTTAAACTTTTAGAAACAGTGTAGCCGCGGCCTACATGGTCTATAGGAAGCCACGCCCCTGATAACAGTTAGTGATCTTCATTATTGTTATTAGAGACACTTTAGCAGCTGTCTCAATATTTGCTGTGTTGGTGGACACATCATGACAGGGAACAGTGTCATGTGATTATGGGCTTGGAGCTGTTGCCTTAGCTGATGGTAAATACTACTTGAGGGAAAACTATCCAAGATCATTGGTTTTGTTATGCATCTGTAGGAACTATTCATTATCCATGAACCTGAGAACAACTATTTCTTTTGGCATGCAATATGTATATGTGCATTTCTTATTTTTCACGAAAAATGTTGAATAGATCAGCTTTCAGTTCCGAGTTGATTTAATATTATATGAATTTTCATATTAGCTCATTGTCGTGTTATTTCTTGATTATAAGCATTGCATCCCATTTTCATTTCTAAATTTGATCATGTACCCAAATCACAGTTCTCCCTACGCGATATAGAACAAACTTGCATGGTTTCAAATTGTAACACTATTAATTACTAAAGTAAGTAAACTTGGGATATTTTTATTACTAAAGTAAGTAAATTTATACTAAAAATGTCCCAATTTGACATTTTCATGTGGTCATTTTGTCCTGTATTTTCCAGGAATTCCTTGCATTCATCATTATTGTATTCATTCAATAGTAAGTTTGTGTTTCTTTATCTGTAAAACAGAATAAACTCTTTTAAATGGTTTGATAGTTGACCGAGGTGTACAGGATATTGGAAGATTCAAGATTTATAATATTATTTCTAAAAGTAGGCATCGAAAGATCTAGATACTAGTATTCCATAGAGTAGCATACCTCTTTCTTACATTACTTTTGTCATGAACGGTGACAATTTAGTATTTAATAATACTGTCTGTCTCAAATATTGTCTGTACAAATAAAAACGAAATGTTCCTCTTACAGAAAGAAACATTTGCAAATACAACACGTATATTCAGGATGTAAACATGTTATTTTGTTAGTTTTGAGTCGTCACTGCATGGTCACAAAACAGCAATATATTATATTATAACTGAATCATTCTAGGGCATAGGTCTTATTTAAATGTATCAGTATATTTTAGTATAACCTGGTTAACTAATCGTAATTACCAATTAATATGAAAATGATCCTATACCATTATTCCATATTTTGTTCTGCAATGTATTCAATAATAGTCCATTGTAGAGATGGCATAGAAAGAAGTTGTTACTATCTCATGTATATTGCAGTTTATTGCACTGTGACTGTGATAACAGGATTGTCTATTTTCAGATGTTGATACATAACTCGCTTAGTCAAGTCTGTGAAGTGTAAAATATTTATCAATATATGTAAATGTATATGATAGTTTATGAATATAGAATTTAGTGTAATAGTTAGAAAGTGTATTGAGTACGTGTTAAAAAATCTAATTATCTGTTTTTATACAAGTTGCATACATTAGTTTAACGCAGCGTAAAAGAGTTTGAATTGTGCTCACAGGTCTAGTCTGTTCTTCGCAATACCACATTTGTCACCATAACTAGCAATATTTATCAGCACCTGAGGTGGAATTTCTATGTGTATTGCATGAATATCATTGGCATTTTGTGGTATAAAGAAGAGAATGACATAATCCAACAAAATTACTTGTGTACTGCAAAGATTTAATAATTCTAGTGTTGAGGCGAGAGAACATTTTCAAAATGCTGGTCTTGGTAAATCCTGTTTTCCACTGATATCATAAAGGTATTGGTAACATTTTTCAAGAACATTTCTAGGTTGTATTTGTGTTTGAGGATAGCTTCTATGGAGGATTCATTAGATTGAACCGATTTTGGTACAAATATAATGTCAGATGGTATGTTGAGTTTGAAAGGATGACAGTATATGTTTTTGTCGCAAGTCACAGGTCTCTATAATGGACAAACCAGTTGATATCTCTGAAATTGGTTTAGAACATTTCCGTTGAGTAACCGCGTCTGTGTTTCACGAGAGGGCCGTCCTTGTAGTGCTGGTGTAAATTAGTGTTATGAGTTATCGTCATTTCCTGGTGTAGTACCCAGACTACAGTACGAGCATTTTGTGAAATGCACGTCGGGTCATGGCTTTTGAAATATTATTTCACGTTTTGTTTCTGCTCAAGTTCAGTCACGTTTCCAATAACGATACCGCTATTTGTAAATGGCATTGCTGTGTGTCTTTCTGTATATCAATGGATGTTTACAGCTGCAATAACTCTGTCCTAAGCTTCAAATGCATTTTTTTAAAGGCAAAAATACTTCTCTATATTTCTTGGACCGTCTTGCCACTTAACAATAGTAATTTGTTTTACAGTGATGGCATTTGCATTTAACCCTCTCCCTGTTGGATTAGGCACAAGCACTGCTCTTTAGGGCATCTCTGATTGCCTTCAACATGGAGAGGGTTAATGCATATATAATAGATTTAATAACTTGGAGGTCAAAACATTCACATTGGATCAGTGACATTGGTCCATATAAATTCAAAATATGTGAATACTAACAGATTGTTTACTCGGCATGGACTGTGTATATTGTGTATGCATGTTTTCTCAGATGCAAGACGTGCTTGATTAGAGATTGAATAATGGTATATTAATTTGCTGTAAAATAAAAATCCTTTTCAGTTGAACTTTGTTGTAATTTGTCCTGTTAGCTTACAGCTTAGATCGCCTGTCGAGAAAGTATGTTATCTGAAATGGTTTTGTATATGGAAATGGAATACCAGTATAATACCACTATGGTATGTGCAGGGGCTGATCTATGAATACACATGAGGCATTTAGTGTTTGTTCTTTCTGTCAGCTCCAAGATTAAATAACTTTCTTGAGTACGATTTCATGGTCAACTCAGAGTTATAAATTTTGAGCTTGAATGTGAAATTATACACAAAATCATTCTTAATCCTGGAACCTGATTTTGTATGCAATCAAACGTTATTTTCTAGTAAAGGAAAATAATTTAATTTAAGGTCATACAAAATAAAATAATGGCGGGGGTGGGGGGGCATCTGCCCGGCCCACTCCCCCCTTTGAATCCACCACTGCCGTGCACACATGAGATAATGCATTATTGGTTTCATACAGGATGATTGGAATTTAATGTATGGATTTGATATGTATGGTTCATAAGTACCAGCTGTAGATGGGGAAACATTACTGCAATACATTCTGGTGCTATGAGATATTTCTGATATCACTACATACAACTCTTAACGAATGTGTGCCAACTACCTTGGGATCTTGCTGGTATTGGTTGTAGGTTTACTCATTTACACGTATTACCATTTATATGGAGAATACTAACAGCTGTCTCCACAATCGAATTGAAGGTTTATAATTGCCATGGTCAGATTATTGAGATTGCTAACCTGCCGTTAAAAGCAGTAAAACTCTTTCAACCTCTCATATATTGCACAGCACTTTTATGTACTATAGTATATTTAAACACTATACACCGGGATGAGGTTTAAAGGCATACAATCACGATTTGTTGACAATTCATGGTCAAATGCATATTTACCTGAAAGTGTATACATTTGTTTTATGTACATACAGTATTTTGGGCAAAAAGCTACCTTTTACATTTTCCACATACCCCACTGGTTTTCAATACTTTCATATTTTATTTTTGTATTTTCTATCTCAATAAAAAATAAATAAATTTAAAAAAATTAAATCCACTAGGTGAAATTGCTCAAAAATACAATGATCACAAAACACTAGACTGGTAGATTATCAGTCTAAAATAATAAAACTTTTTTTTTTTTTTTAAACCCACACCAGACATGCTATAACCCGAGGCATTGTTAATAAAACCATATATACGACCCGTCTAGGACTTGCCTTTTCGTGAAACGCACCCTTGGAACGATTTAATCATTCTGCAACCCTAACAGGGCCCCAGAGATAACATTATTTCCTTCATTGAGAGAAGAGTTTGATTTCTTCTTCAACACGTGTTTGATAGACGATGTTTCAAGGTGAATAACCGGACAATCTTAAGACATTATTATGTATTGAACACATGCAGGCGTGTAAGGATGTAATAAAGTATTGAGATATGTTTTTGCTTGTAGGGTCTTTGAGGAATTTATCATTCGGAAATCACCATCATCGAATTGCATCATTCCTACAGTAGACATTTACTGTAAATGCGATGTCTGAGTGTACACTACAGATTGTTACTGTTAGTGACTTTAGACAGATTTTAATATTGACTATTATCAGCTGATTATCTAGTTTTTGGACTTTCCTTGGTTTTAACAGCTATTTAATCGCTGTACATTTATTTATATTATATTAATACCGTGTAGACTAGTGTCCCCATTTCTGAGTAGCCCAGCTTTCGTACTACTTATTAAAACGCTGCTTCCGCTTCCAAAACTCAAAGAATCGTGCCACCTGTCAGACATATTTGACGTCAGATACTTCCCCCATTATATCGTGCAGAATTGGTATAAATGTCATCAGCATACGTAAATTTTGCAATCGAACAAAGTGAAATATTAGAAAATTTAGCTGTGAGCTTATTGCACTTTATAATGTGATGTAAAAATATTCTACAACACTTTATCATGCAAGAATAACAATGTGGTCCCCAAATCAACCAGACAGAGCATGACATGACCATTCACAGCTTAAGTATAGTTAAGTACATACAGTAGGTGTTGGGTGGGTGGTAGCGCAGTGGTGGAATGTTGGACTTCAGAGCCAAGGGTTCCAGGTTCAAATCTCGCCCCGTAGGCCTGGCATCAATGTTCGCGGAAGTTGCCTTTCTGACACAATATTGATAGGATGCGCTGTCTGTAGAGTAGCAATGCAGGTATCATCCTTGGTCTGTCGGTACCAGCTGGTGCTCACAGATTTACTGCAACCTTCAGCACTACGGATGTTGCAGGTTTCCTCTTGCCCTAAATCTGACAAGCCGTGATATGTGAAAGAATCTTGAAAGCGGCTCTAAACCCCCATCAATGTTCACGAAAGTTGCCATTCTACTGTGATCATGATAGGATGCGCTGTCTGTATCATGGCAATACAGTCAGTATTAGTACAAATGTTGCAGGTTCCTCCTGCCATGAACAGACAATCTGTGATATAATATGTGATATACTGGCGCTTTATTAATGTATATTTTGATTGATTGATTGATAAGTGAAATAATCTTGAACATTCCTAGCCCCAATTAAGTACATGTTACGTATACATATAACAGTTATATATTTTTTACTGTGTTATGAATTACATATTTATTATTATTTAATAAATTAATATTATTTTTAGGCATGTTCCGAGTGCAAGCATGCATGCTGCGGGCAGTCAGTGTTACGCTGAGACGAGAAATGACAACAGGTAAAACTAAAGTGGACAAAACACTCCTGAGTAAACTGAGGAAGAAGACAGGCTTCCCTTTCATAAACTGTAGGAAGGCCTTGGACCAGTTTGACAATGACATCCAACAGGTAAACTGTTCTATTGAAAACTCTTTTATAAAATTGATAATAACATTAATTTGTTTATGTAATATAAGTACATTGTAAGCTGTTGTACAGGTGAAACTTATCAAAATGGGCCCCGAGATCACAAAACTGTTTTTGAGTACGATTTCATGCTCAACTCGAAGTTTTGTGCACAAATCCCCATATATAATTTGAGCTTGTGCATGAATTCGTACTCTAAAAGGTTTCGTAATCTCAGGGCCAGGTCTTCATATTTACATCTACATAATTGAAATTACTCAGGCTTGTTTAAACAACAATATTTCAAACAAAAGATGTATTTAGTAGTTAGAAGCTAGAATTTCTAAATATTGTAGTTGGATGAGTGAATTTATATACCAAAGTTTAACATCACTGCAGGAATCTTTCACCCATCTGCAATGAACCGTATTTGGGTAGTCAAAAATCTAATTAATTTACTAACTTTACTAAATTACCTGGCCTAGCATTGAACAACAATAATACAGCTGTGAATGACATTGTAGGCTGAGAAATGGTTACGAGACGAGGCACAGAAGGAAGGCTGGGCAAAAGCCACCAAGCTACAGAGTCGAGCAATGTCCCAGGGATTGGTCGGCTTGGTGGGGAATTCACAAACAGCCACAATGGTGGAGGTAACAACATTTTATAAAATGTGCCATATTTTCTTTTGGTAGCCTACATATTACTAAGTGCCACAGTACAATCATTTTAAAAAAATACAATGGTCTGCAAGTCATGAAAAGTGACTGCAACATATTAGGTTCCATACAATCTAGATTCACCAGAGCCAGGTGTTAGCTCAATGGTAGAATGTTGGACCGGAGCCAAAGGCCCAGGTTCAAACCCTGTCCTGGGAGCTCAGCATCAATGTTTGCGAAAGTTGCCTTTCAGCCGCGATCATGATAGGATGCACTATCTGTACTGTGGCAATACAGTTATCATCCTTGGTCTCAATACCAGCAGATTTACTGCAACATTCAGCACTACGGATGTTGCTGGTTTCCTCTTGCCCTATATAATTGAAAGAATCTTGAAAGTTGCTCTAAACCCGAATTTAGAAGTAAAATATTAAAAGTTTAACCAAGACATAAATATTACTAAAATTGTTTCATCACAAAACGGTGTGCTGTAATACACTAGTCTACATTGATGGTGATGCTGTTCAGAAGTACAGCTAATATCATCTCAATTTCCATACAAAAATAGTTCTTGTTTCCGATCAGTTGATTTCCAACACGACAGAGTATCACTAGTCATATTTGGACCATTGTTACTTTATTTTTCAGGTGAATTGTGAGACAGACTTTGTCGCAAGAAATGAAAAATTTGCCAGTCTGGTTTCCAGTCTCACCCTGGCATGTCAGGAACACTTTGCAAAGCTCAGCGATAAAAAGGTACTCGTTTACTTGTGGTCACATTCAATCTTTCTTTTATTGCATTGAGGTTTACTATTAGTAAATAATTTTATCACTACATTTCAATATTCCAGAAGTTGTAATACATGGGATAGCATCCTATTGTTAAATGTCAAAGGTCACTGAAAGGTCAATGTGGCCTCGCTGTCTATATAGTCTACATTCTAGATACCATTTGTTAGAAATAATAACATTGCTACAAGCAGCTGTACCAAGAAGCCAATGGTTGACCTACAGTAAACAAATTCCATCACAGTAGTTAGCAGTAGTTCACTTTCTAGTCATGAAAATTATTTATATTTATATTTGCTCTGAAATTTTATTTCATTTTATTCATATTCTTCAACATTTTACTGTACATCACTGCTTTCCTGCAGCCCTGAGCGTAGATATTTCAGAGATTTACAATATTTTTTTGAAACTTGTCGCATCCATAATACTATCATGATCTACACTGGAGTTTTATGAATATATTTGACAACTGCTTCACATATATTACACAGTGGTGACCAGCGGTTCTGACCAATCATTTGTTTGAATACAGATTGCCTTGGACAGTGCAGCTCTCGGGAAGATAGGGACACCAGAGGGACAGACACTGTCCGACATGGTAGCTTTACAAGTGGGCAACATCGGAGAGAACATGGTGCTACGAAGAGCGGTACATCTGAGAGCAGACATGCAGACATTTCTGGCGTCGTATGTGCACGCCTCAGGTATGTCCGACATGTAGCATCAATTGAAGATTGATGTAGGTTTTCAGCAGTTACAATCATGATAGGATACACTCTCTGTACTATCTTGAAAGCCAAGGGTCCCAATCTGACGCAGTCATGATGTGATGCACGGTCTGTACCATGGCAATGCAGTTATTATCCAAAGTCCGTCAATAACAGCCAGTGCTCGCAGATTTGCTGCAACATTCAGCGCTACAAATGTTGCAGGTTTACTCCAGTACTTAACTGACAAGCCGAAGAATCTTGAACGCAGGTCTAAAACCCATTTAAAAAAAAAAGATCAGCAGATTTCCAAGATGCAACAGCACTGTTTACATGGTCTTGATAATTATCCTACCAAAACAAATGTGTCAAAGATCTTTACGAAATATCAGGCTCATCTTGAGACATGATGACTCAATGTATGTCGAGGTAAACTGTTAATAGTCGACCTAGATTTACATTACAATGAAAGCCTAGCTAATCGAAAGAATATTTAAGACAAAATTTCTCTGAATCCAAAAGATATCGTTCACTGCACAGCATGAAAATATCCATTTTTCACTTTTGATGTAGGTGTTGAAATGAAGACGCACCCCGACTGTCGACTGGGCAAGTTTGGGTCCATAATGGAAGTGTCGGAACTGCCGTTGGAAGTCGTTCCCAAGAACGTTTCCAATTCTGCATCATCGGGTGAAGCTGTAGATGTCTCCAGTGAAGACGAGGAGGAACCAATCTCCATGGAACAGTTGTGTCGACACGTCGCGCAGCACATCGTGGGCATGAATCCTAAACGCGTGGGAGACCCCAACGTCGACACTCCGAAACGCAAGAAGCCCGTGCCAGCTGTAGGGGAAACCAGTGTGGAGATGGACCATATCAGCGGTGCTGCAACTATAGATCTGAAGGACGCCAGCCAGATCAGTGGGGATGTGAACACGAATGCTGAATGCAAGGGAGAGGACACCGGGACGAGACAGGAAAGAGTAGAAGAGGACCTTCTGATCTTCCAGGAATACCTGTTGGACCCCAGTGTGTCCGTGGGAGAACTCTTACAGAGCAATCACATAGCAGTCGAAGACTTTGTCAGGTTCGAGTGTGGGGAAGACTTAGGGGAGGAAACCAGTTGAAAGCATTTTGCTAATGGTACAGGAGGTTTTGCATCTGCATGAGAGGAAGGAGTGTGAGTAATGTTTAAGAGCATCATCAATGAAGGGAGGTGGTTGTCGAGTTATTTACTCGATACAACTACTCTCCAGACAATCTATATTATGACATGTAATCGTCATGATTCAGTCATTTCAACAGATCATTTTATGGAAGAAAAAAGTGTTGGATTTATTACTTAGATGACCAGATCTAAGACAAAAGTTCTTTTCAAATTTTGTTCACATGTGTACGTATTTACTTGTATGTCGCTATTTAAACCAATTGGTCGAAAAATTAATAAAGATTATAAATAAAAATTAATAATCTTGCTTCTTCACTTTCTCCTCTGGTGCCGTGGTCACCATGGGTACTAACTGAAGTCTGTCCATAAGTAAGTATGACTAATGCCAACCTGGCTAGGAAATCATCCAGCTAGCCAATACCAGCGGCATAAGGTTATTGGGGACAATACAAATATTTCTGTTGTACACACCTACAGCGACTCCTATATATATATATCTGTAGGCTTCATGTAAATTGTAATTAAAAGAGGTGTGGTGCAATATGTTGTATTCTTCAATATATTGGAATTCCACTAACATTTATATTGATTTTCATCACCGCTGAACTATTTTTTTCTCAGTTTGCTCACTTCTCATAACTATTTAACATACTTAACAACAGTGGACAGGGAGTGCAAATGCCAGCTGTGATCATGGAACTATGTATACTACGTCCATCTTGACGAATAACAGTAGGCCTATACAGCGTGACTCAATTGCATTATAACATTTTCCCTGATGTCAACGAGCACTACTGGGCTCTTTAGATATCGCCAATATTACTATGAGGTAACAGTGTTTAAACGTCCACTAATATGGTATATCATTTTAAATACAATGATATAAAGTTTATGTTGAAAATAGGTTGAAAATGGTAGTTTTTTAAACATGGTCCTATTTTACGTGCTTTTTATATTCACTTTTGGTTGTCTAGGCAAGAATGGAGTACATTGTTAAAAATATCGTGCAATGGTCTATACTGAGTGAAAGTTCCATGTCTAATTTGACAAATAACAGCATACTCCGTTTTTTTTTAATAGGTGCTCAAAATACGGAATGAAAACCTAGGTGCTGCTTTGCAGGTTTGTTAATCGGCTATCCTTCCTAACTTTGATGTAACTTTCTGGCGCCATAGTATATATTACACTCGGTGTATAGTGCATACTAACTACACTGTATTCTCAAGAAATAACAAGAATCAGAATGTTAATCGTAACAGAAACAACCATATTTTGTACTTTAGTTTTGTTGTTCCTAAAAATACGAACACCGATCATTTTCAAATTTCATATTGTTCTAATAATTCAAACGGCTACAAATTTAATTATTTTCTCCTGTTCGAATTATTAGGTTTTACGGTACCTCAAGTTTTGTTTCATAACCAT
Organism: Lepetodrilus schrolli; assembly: GCA_032361225.1. Classification (NCBI taxonomy): domain Eukaryota; kingdom Metazoa; phylum Mollusca; class Gastropoda; order Lepetellida; family Lepetodrilidae; genus Lepetodrilus; species Lepetodrilus schrolli. Next base: position 16,527 of record JAUTBT010084659.1, on the reverse strand, counting down.
GAGTGGTTGTAATTTAGTGTTGGATCTAAGAAGGCATCTTGCCATGTGATAACGGGTGGTCTATTCTAAAGGTGTATGACAAAACAATAATTCAGTTAACTAAAGGTGTTATGATGACATAGATAGCTGACAAGAATTTCACATAAGAGTGGTCAAAACTTAATATTGATTCTGAAGTTGTTAAAAAAAAATAATACAAACAATTAGTACTATAAAATCTGTGTCTTCCACATCTATCTTTAAATATTATATACCGTAGTCATTTTCCACAAGTTATCCTTGTATCATCATTGTGTATGGGTGAAACATTTCCGCTGCAGAGTAAAACAATCACTGACTTGCTCATCATTGCTCATCTACAATTGTTGCATTCCTAAATCCGTTTTTCAACTATATGGTAAACTATGAATATTTGCTTGATGGAAACGACTAAGATTTTTGATTAATATGTTTTATTTTACTGGTACAATGTCATATGTAGGTTACAGTGATAATGGTCATAGAATGCACAATTGTATAATACAAACATCAGCTATTGAACAGCATGCAAATGTTATGCCAATCGAGGACATCCGCGTGCAAGAACATTCCAATGTGATTGTAGTCACTGCACCAATATTTGCACATCTTAACATTTAATATCTGCTATTACCTGTGTCCAGTTCATAAGTACATCAGTTAGCAAAATAATTTCATTTGAAACATACTATATCATACATGTGGATATTTCTGTTATTAAACTATTATGGAAAAGCATGTCTTTCCATTTATGCTTGATACGTCAAAATTAATAGATTAAAAATATATGTATATCAAACTGGCATGGCAACAGACAATTGTGATTTCAGTGGAAAACCAGCCCGGACTGCTGGCACTAAGCCATGCCCAGGGTAAATAAATCGACCGATGGACAAATAATTGGCGGGTTTCTGCGGATACGTGGAAAATTGCCATGTTTGATCTAATGTGTTCACTTGCCCCCAGACCTTGAACAGAATACAATTCTTCAATAACTAAACAGCTATGTGCCAACCTTGTGCCTGTTAGTATTGTACGTGCGAGACAATTACTTTTGTGGAATGGAGAACTGCAATGACATTCTCAACCTACAAAGCACACATGGGAGGAATGCATCCCACAATGGAAACCTATGATCAATCTGTTGTGCCATCTTCACATTGACCTAGCCTGTGGTTTCAGTATAGGATAACATCCATGCAACAGTGAGTGAGTGATTATGGAGTTTAACGTCGCTGCGGGAATCTTTCACCCATTTGCGACGATTCCATGTAAAATACTTTTCATGAATCGATAGTTAGGAGGATGTTGTCCGTTAAAATACAGCACACATTTCATGTGCCCTTCACAGACATGCCCAATCTCTGGCTGGATTGTCATTCATATATCCTGTTTGATACATTTTGCATGAAGCACGTGATGTTCCTGGCTACTGCGACTGTTTCAACATTTTGATGAATTTTGTGTGGTTTCTTTATAACTTGCTCGGGTGGTAAAGCATAGGACTAGTAGCTAGAAATCGAGAATTTAATCCTCACGGTATTAAGTAATGAATGGATGAGTTTCATAATTGTACATTTGTGAAAGATAATGGACAGAAAACTGTACATTCATGAAAACAGATTTACAATGGACAAAAATGGCAGCTGTATTTTAGTTGTGGTATACCATATATTGTGTGGCCATAAAAGTGAGTGATTTATTGTTTTACGTCACAGCGGGAATCTTTCACCCATACGTAACGACTGGCCATAAAAATAAATGTCCCAAAATTTAACAGTTACATGCAATAACTTTTTAACTCGCCATTACATTATTACTATGAAACTTCACACAAGTAAACAATATGATGTGTAATATACATATATTCTTGAAATAATACAGTTATAGCCCTTGATGTCTAGCCAAGTGGGCTATGAAGTTAATGTCCCAGTGATTGAATATACAGTATTCATTATTGCACAAACATAATAGTGGAATAGCATATCTTTATAGTTCACACTACCTGTAGCATTGGGTCCCAAGAAACAACAGAGTATTGCTGTTGGTGCATATCTTCACAACTATAAAATATTTTACCAGTAAATATAGGGTACACTTTTCATGACAAAACTTCCCTTGCAGTTTGTCATAACAAAACAAATATAAAGGACATACAAATTGACATTGTGCACCAATTTGTACCATTTGGAGAATATATATTCTATATAGACGTTATTGTGATAATATTTGGCAATATGTTCTTACTCTGAGACTTCTAACACCACAATACTGAATCATATTTTAATAACGTGCATAGGTCCAACAGTTCCTGAGACATTAAATGAGTAACAGTCACTTTTCCAAACAAAAGTTAATTTTTGTATGCTTTCAAAAGAAATTAGCTGCACCCCACAAATCCCTAAAGCCCTAAATTTAACATGTTTTGTTGTTTAGTACTGGTAGAATTAAAAACCTAAAACACATTAAAAACCGAAATATATAATTTGTGTGTAAAATAGTTATATGATTACCATCAAAGATACCCACTCCATATATTGCATTTGACGCATTAAAATGACAATGTTTCCATATTAAACAAACATTGGTATGGATAATGTAAAAAAAAACCAATAATTCAATATATTTGCATCTTTTCATGCAATGGAATGCACAAATTTTGATAAATGTCTTATTCTTTCAACATGATTATCTAGTATACACAATGTTTAACATTATTTTCTGGTCAAATACAACATGTTTATCTGAAACTGAGGGATGAGTGCATTAAAAACAGTACTAGATACATTTACAATAATATTACATTTACAATACAAGAATACAGCCATACCATATTGAACCTTTGTCTGAATTTCCCCAAGTCTATGAAACTCGTGCCACAAATATGTGACACTTCTAACTCTAAAATGTATATATGATAGTAAATTTGATATTCAAATTGATAGCAAATTTGATGTTAAAAATCAATAGCAAATTTGATATTCAAATTGATAGCAAAATTGTTATTCAAATTGATAGCAAATTTATGAAATTTTATGTTGTAATTATGTCCCAAAGCATCTATTTCTATTTCAGGATCATTGAAAATGTATGTAACTTATCCTAATATTGAATTCGCGTGTATGTAGCCTTTATCAGTGACTTTAGTGTTGGTATTGGACAGAATGTAATTACCGGTAGCATTTTTCATGTTTGAGAGAAAATAATTGTTTTTCTGATTGGCTTTAATTGGGAGAGCATTTAAATCTGATAAAATACCTCAATGCATCAAAAGGAAAATCATACTACTGTAAAACACTTACATTACGTGCAAAGATAATTTGTGCAGAATTATAGTCCGTGCAGAAACTGAAGCCCTTAGTTTACTATTGAAGCAGATGTAATACTCTCCGATGAACAACCAGTAAATTAATACTAATACATGTAAATGAAAAACACAACATTGAAGGAACGATTGAATAATTTAATGAAATGATGTTATTCAAATGTAATTCAGCGTAATAAAATATATACTAGTACTACACTTTTTACTTTCGTTCCGTTTGTCAAATTTTAATTTTTACTTTGTTGTTGCAAATGCGTGTAATTTCATTACCGCGAATAAGTCAATTTTATCATTTGCGCGTAATTTGTATCCACATTATTTAAGTGTTTTACAGTATTTTTGTATGATGATTATGGTAACATGGCATAAGACTATGCATAGACCTGTGTTCGTTGTGTTCCTTGTAGTATTACAGTGTAATCAGACAACATGTAAACAATGCAAAATATGGTCAACTCACAATGAAGACTTGGATCATTAAAGCGCTTGAAACTTGTGACAAATCCCTGACAAGACTGCTAACTTATGATAAATCCCTGACAAGAAACTTGAGACAAATCCTTGACAAGACTTCAATATTTTTACTGGAATACATTCCCATAGCGATGTCCAGGGTCCTGTTTTACAAAATGGTTGTAGCGCTACGGGTGGTGTAACTCCCTATATGTAACAAGCCACAACTTGCGTAGAACTACAATTATTCTGTTGAAAGAAACCCAGCTCCGGATATTGAGTGGACCCTCAATGTGATCAGCGTAGTTACATCTCCGTCAATTTGATCAATGCCCCATGTGACTACTACAATGATGGTACACGTGACTACATCACAAGTACATGTGTCTAGGAATATCATCTTCATTGTCAGACCTGGTACTCCCATCAACGAGTAATGAAATCATTAAGTACTTGTCTTAACAAGTTCTAGTTCCTGAAATAAACAATATATATTCATCAATGATTCATACAGCTTACATGAATATAATTACATGTATACATATTAATGAGCATACAAACATTTAATTTAAACATTTAAACTTCTAGTGCTGCGAACAATTCCTGGTGCATGGAAGCACGTGCTATATAAATCTACTTATTATTACCTGTAATATTATGAATTACAATTCTTGTCTCAAAATATAAAAATTATTATTATTATTAATTACAATTCTAATAATATACATGTTGTGATTAACTGTCTTCTTTCTACAGGCAATTGTTATTAATCCAGCAGTTGGAAAGCTTAAATTTCACACTTTTTTTATTTGTCATCTACACTGTCACAAGAGACACTCACATCTTTCAAAGCTTCTTTTAAATCATCATATGCTTTTTCTTTGACATCATTGACAATCACATTGTCATAGTTCCCAGCATCGGCTGAAAATAAAATAAACAAAATTGCTTGTGAGATGAGCCCAATTTGTAACATGTTAGAATACTAGTATAAGAAAATGTAACATTTTATGAAATTATTATTGTTTTTCTTAAAAGAATAATTATTTCAAAATCATATTGATATAGTTGCCAACATCGATTGAAAATACAATTAACAAAATTGCTTGTGAGATGACCCCCATGTTTAACTTGCCAGGAAATGTAAAATCGTACAAAATTATTATTTTTAAAAATGAATATTAAAATCTTACAAAATTATTATTTTTTAAAAATAATATTTATTTGAAAATCTCCTGGATTCATTTACAGCCAACTTAATGACTGCCCGATTGAATTTGTGTTTTGAATTAATGCTTCATGTTGCAGTGGGAATATTTCACCCATGTCTCTTAAGATATCTAAATGAATAAAACATAACATATTAATATAATTATATTATACCATAATTCATGGCCTCTTGTACGGTGTCCAGCCTCCTCTGTAGACTCTCTGCTGTTTCTGTACCTCGGCGCTCCAGGCGCAATTTCTGTAAGCATGGCAGAGACGTGTAACATTAAAGTGACTCAAACACAATTTTTTTTAATTTTTTTTTTAATTGGGATTGAGAGCTGCTTTTAAGAATCTTTCACTTACACAATGGGTGGTCAGTTTTAGGGCAGGAGGAAACCTGCAACATCCGTAATGCTGAATGTTGCAGTAAACCTGTGGGCACTAGCTGGTACTGAGACCAAGGATGATAACTTCATTGCCACAGTACAGATAGTGCATCCTATCATGATTGCGGCAGAAAAGCACCTTTCGCAAACATTGTGGGCACTAGCTGGTACTGAGACCAAGGATGATAACTTCATTGCCACAGTACAGATAGTGCATCCTATTATGATTGCGGCAGAAAGGCACCCGGGCCTTTGGCTCCAGTCCAACATATGTTGCAGTCACTTTTCATGACTTGCAGACCATTGGAATTTTATTAAATGATTGTACTGTAACACTTAGTAATATGTAGGCTACCAAAAGAAAATATGGCAAATTTTATCAAATGTACTGACCAAGGATGATAACTGCAGTGCCACGCTACAGTCAGCACATCCTATCAATATTGCATCAGAAAGGTAACTTTCACGATGCCAGGCTCCCAGGGCAGGATTTGAACCTGGAAGCTTTGGCTCTGAAGTCCAACGTTTTACCACCCACCTTCAATATTGTATAAACCTAAAGAACTGATGATTCTACACCACATACAAATGACCTATTATCGAAAATCAGCTCATCTTCCGGACAGACAGTTTGTTTATATACACAGACTGCTAGGTGAGTAAGAGCATGTGAAAGGCTGGGTAATTTCTGTCAATAAACATGTGACATCACCTTCAGTAATTTGAATACCACGTACGGCTGTCAACCGTCTTACCGAAGACCAATTACAGCGTACTCTTCTAACCACATGACTAACATCGAGGGGAGTCCATAGAAGGCTTATGAATGTATAATGAGAAACATAGGCTCCACATGCATTTTCAAAACAATTTATTGTTTATCATCGACAGGTAAAAGGATTTATTTTGATGAGTTTGCGTGGCATTTCATGCCTGAAAGTGCTGATTCTTGCAAATATAGCTCTATATATTACATATAATAACAAAATCGAGTATAGGTAAAATTACACCATATTGGTCTCATGTGCTTGAGCCACTTTACACAGGTAACTTTAACACAGGAAACTTTAACATACATTGTATGTAGCATACAAACTCTTTAGCCTAATTGGCTATCCAGTCAGGTAGAACAGGCACAGATTACACTCTCTTCACTATGAAATTCCATGCCAGTAATTGTGTGTAATTTTTATTTATTTATTTTTTAACTGGGGTTTTAAGTCACTTTCAAGACTTATATCATGGCTTGGCAGTTTTAGGGCAGGAGAAAACCCGCAACATCCATAGCGCTGAATGTTGCAGTAAACCTGCGAGCATCAGCTGGTACTGACAAGACCAAGGATGATAACTGCATTGCCACTCTACAGACATTGCATCCTATCAATATCGCGTCAGCAAGGTAACTTTCGCGAACATTGATGCCGGGCCCCCGGGACGGGATTTGAACCTGGAACCTTTGACTCTGAAGTCCAACTGTTCTACCACTGCGCTACCACCCGCCCCCTAGTTATGTTAATATGTTTAAAAGATATCAGAAAGAGAAAAAAAACTTACTTATATAACACATTGATGTGGATTACTTAACATAGCCATTATTGCATCCTTTAGTCATATTAACGCATATTAATAAACCAATACCCATGAAGATTGTTTCATCTCTAATACATTTTCCTTCAGTTTTCTAAACATCTATGTATGGAAATTTAACCCTCTCCCTGCTGGATTAGGCACAGATACAGCCCTTTGGGGCATCTCTGGTTGCCTTCAGCATAGTGAAGGTTAAACACAGTTGTAAGTAATTGAAAGACGATGCTACTTACCAATACTTCCAGGCTTACAGGTTTGATAAAGATATATCTAGCTGATAAGTTGGTTTTCTTTATGTTCTTGACACCATTTACTTCCACGTCTAAAATGCAGATTTTGCCTGATTTCGTGATTGCGTCCACACATTTTTTACTGAAAGTAAGACAGAGAAGTTAAAATACAACACTGGTTTCACTCACTATCCTCAGAGCAAAATAAATAAACCTTGCTATTCAAACTCATGGTTAAACATTTTTAAAAATAAGAATTAAATTATTTAAGTAAAACATTAATTTAGTAAATTTCTGATTATGTAACTCAACAGTTGTTTTTTATGGGGGGGGAAAAAGGAAATTAATTATTAACTGGTATGGATGGAATGGTAATGCAGGTTCAAACCCACACAATGTATGTGCTGCACTACCACCCACCTATTTATTCATTTATTATTATCATTGGAATGAAATGAGTTTGGTGCCAAAAGCTGACCTTACCTTGTTCCATAGAAATTTCCTGAAAATTCAGCATGTTCCAAGAGTTCATTATCTGCAAGCATTCTTTTAAATTCTTCTCTTGAAACAAAATTGTAATCTGAAATGCAGACAAGAGAAATAAATAAAAATACATTCCACTTTAATCATGATGTGGTAATCAACAACATACAACAGAGACATAAAATAGAGACTACCAAGACATATTTATGTCATTAATACCAATTAATTCCTAATAGAACTGTGTGATAATCTGCATCATCATTGCATAATTTTGACATATGTTAGGAGGTAACCTGCAACATATGTAGCACTGAATGTTGCAGTAAACCTGCGAGCATCAGCTGGTACTGACAACACCAAGGATGATAACTGCATTGCCACTCTACAGACATCACATCCTATCCTATCAATATCGCGTCAGAAAGGTAACTTTCAAGATTCTTTCACTTATATCATGGCTTGGTAGTTTTAGGGCGGGAGGAAACCTGCAACATATGTAGCGCTGAATGTTGCAGTAAACCTGCGAGCATCAGCTGGTACTGACAAGACCAAGGATGATAACTGCATTGCCACTCTACAGACAGTGCATCCCATCAATATGGCGTCAGAAAGGTAACTTCCGCGAACATTGATGCTGGGCCCCCGGGGCGGGATTTGAACCTGGAACCTTATCATTATTAGTGATACACAGCTGAAATAATGTTTCATCACACTGCTAGTGTTCCCTCACCTTTTCCATCCATTTCACCAGAACGAGGATTGCGAGTGGTATCTGAAATAGTTTACAAAGCTTGAATGACTTAATACATAAGTACTACAGTGAATGAATATCATGCAGTCCTTTTCTATTTTGAAACAATACAATATATTGCAGCCAATAGTATCATACTGAAGGTTTTAAATCGTCATAACTCTATGGATAATTTCTTTTGAACATTTCAACAAATAAATAATAATAATTATTAATTCTGTCATAGTATATTGAGAAAGATCAAAGATACCCCTTAATATGCTTATATATGGCAGAGGTACCTCATGTGTGCACTGATGTCAACAACCAGCGTCCATACTCACATGATGACACACTGAAGCTGAAGTGGTGACATACTCACATTAGACACTGAAGCTGAAGTGGTGACATACATGACACACTGAAGCTGAAGTGGTGACATACTCACATGAGACACTGAAGCTGAAGTGGTTGGGGAACTCTGCCAGCAGGAGTTTGAGCAGGGTGCTCTTCCCACTTCCTGATGGTCCACTGATGACGATGGGACGGATGGATGGTGAGGACATTTTGGACATGGACACTGACACCACTGGAACAGACAGACAAGACTCTCAAGTTTCAGTTTGTTTCCAACCTCTAACTGTCTAAGGCAATATCAAAGTAATCAGACCATAGAATGTTCTTCAATACAACTGCTAGATATATGTACAGGAAAAAAGTACTTAATTTATGAATTATTTAAGAAAATATAATCAATATTGGTAGTGATGAAGTAAGCAATATAACCTAACATCTTCATCAAAACTACATTTATAGTACTATTAAGCATTTCATAATTAAAATAAGTCATAAACTACTTCATCCAGAACAGCAGACTACTGACATATTCTACAGAGCAGTGTGAACTGACCAGACCTTGCTATAGTGTTATCGTGAAGCTAAAATCATTTTGATGCCGATCCTTCTTTTATTCTACACTTTATCTATGAAATTCTCTAACCATTGAACTCTGACCGTCTGCCACTCTTGAAACTTTTATTATCCAGTACCAAATGCCTGTATACATGTGTGACTGAGAGATGAACTATCTGCATGAAGGTGACAGGAAGTAACTTACCGTGTAGACAGTGAGCGAGTGAGCGAGACAGGAAGAGAGCTAGATAGACGGGAGTGGACACAGTGAATGTCGCGGTGCTGACTGGGAGACTTTTCTGGCTACATGATGATAGCTCAATCACAGTATATTGATCCCCAACAATTAAACCTGCTGTTGTCAAGGGCACAAAAAAAAAAACTTAAGCAAATTCCCAAACTGAGGAACTTTTGCAATTAACACTTGATCAGAGAAGAGTTTGATTTAGTATGTTAACTGGGAGGTAACTAGAAAAACGCTGATTGCAATTTCTCACTTGGGGATTGAACTGGTGGCCTAAGTAGCTCAAATCTGATTGGTAAAATACCTGGATACTATTAACCCTCTCCATTAACCAGAGCTGCCCTAAAGAGCAGTGGATGTGCCTAATCTAGCAGTGAGAGGGTTAACTAAGATATCTATCTATCAATCAACCATAATAAAATCATAGTATTTATTGAGCTGGAAAATAGGAATGACCAGACACCAGGATTACAAAAACTTTCTGAGTACGATTTCAAGCTCAACTCAAAGTTTTGTTCACAAATCCGAATATATAATTTGAGCTTGAGCATCAAATTTTGACTATACATGTACTTTGAAGATGAGACACCATATTTTAAACAAATTTTCCCATCATAGAACAAGACTTAAAGAATGGTTTTACAGAAGACAATGCATGAATGCTACATTGGACATCAAAAATACAAATACAAAGCACAACCAATCAAACGAAAATTTATGATATTTGCTTAAAAACCAAGCTGTGACTGACTGTAGCGTGAAGACAATATATATAAAATACATTTTCCCCATCAGAAAACAAGGCTTAAAATATGGTTTTACAGAAGACATTGAAGGAATGATACATCAGGGGTGCTTTCAGGCCGCATTACTTATCTCTACATAGTACAATGTAGTGCTACCGAAGCCATTCAGTCAATATGTAGTACTATGTACAGTGAACCCACAACATAACACCCTTCATTACATCGCGCATTCGGTGTAAACCGCTCGGTCAACCGTGGACCCCATTTTTTACTCAAAAAAATTGGGCTGGCTGACGTGCATGGCAACAAGAAATGGGTCTAGCTGGAAAAAAAAATATTCTGGAATTCGCTGCATAAGTACAATGTAGGAAAATGTAGGAACACCCAAAGCAGTAAGTGAATGGACAGGACGCATGCGCAAATCAATTTCCTGCTATTTTCCTACTAACCTGTTCAGCCAAACACTCCTTTTAGAAGAAAATTGTGTAGTAATTGTAGTGCAGCCTGAATGCACACCTGGCTTCAACAATACCAGTGTGACAAACAAAGTAGTTCGATAGCCGTGTACAACAGGAGCAGATGTGGCCACTTTAAGAAAATGTTTCAATTTTCCAATTTTAAACGAGGCTGCTAATTACCCGAAAGAGAAACTGTCAGTACTGTCAATACTATTATTTTTCTGCAGTAATTTTACCCATAATTGTTTGCACTTTGAATGCGAATCAAATACAACCTGTCAAAAAATAACGTCACTCGTGAATATGGAAAATATGTCCAGACTGAAATTTATTGATGAGATGAGGTTCCATTACTTAAAGTTGCAAGATCATATTTGGACGCAATATTAAATCTTTTCAAAAAGACTTTAAAATATATTTTCCTACATAATATTACTAATTAATTAGGAAACAAAACTATTTCTGGATTAGTAAGACATCTGAAAAAAATAATCATACTTGTCAGGGAAAGATGTAGTGGTATCAGAATATGCAATAAATAACCTATTGACCTTTAACCTCTTGTGAAGATGATCTTGTCACTTTAAGTACTACAAAGCTAACACAAAATAACATACCACCATATAAGGTAATATCATCTGAAGGTCAATGAAAGTGTGTTAAGACTAAATTCCATGGTTCTGTTTCATGCCACTGAAGCCAACTGTGAACATTTCTAAAACATTTTACCGTATCTCCCCAGTAGCGGCCTCAGTTCAAACAATCAACAACATCTAGTGCTCGCTAAATGCCATATACGATGAAGGGAACCTAAGTAGTTGAAAGAACGCTACATCCATGTCTACTAATTATCAGATGTCTCTGCTTCATTTGATTGCCTAATAGGTAGGCGTAGTCACGTAGATAAATGCACAACATTGCTAGAAGCAATCAATACTCTTCACAATCAGTTACCATGGAAACAGAATTAATACCAGGTTAGTAATGACGTAAACAGTAAAGAATCTATCCATTAAGAAGAAAATCTACCAAAGGAGGATAATTTAAATGGTAAAGCAGTAATGATTTCTTGCAGAATCCAATCAACTACTTAATGAAGATTTTCTCTTTCATAGATTCAAGGATAACACAGGATCATCAATACTGAAGTTCAGTGGAGCTACATCTTTTGATTATTCAATAAAATGATTGTTGGCAAGATCACGAAATAAGTATTTGATATAATATCCTTCTGAATATATTTTAATAGAAAGATATGGGCATACAATCTACCTATAGGCCATACAATATCAATAATCTAACTACAAAACTGCCACCTGAAAATTACTGAGTTTCATATTAAAAAAAACCCGCCAAAGTTCTGATTTTAACCATTAAAGGTGAAACAGATCTATACTAAGCACAAAAATAAAGGAACCCTGATTGTAATGTTGGGAGGTGGTTTTATTGAAAACTGAATACTTCAGTAAATGGTGGTCAAAGTCAACAAATATTCAATAGGTGAGAGATCTGGTGAGTCTGCAGGGCAAGTGAGTAAGGCAATGTGTTCGTGGTCCATTAAGTTAACTGCAATGCCAGCTCTATAGGGAATATAGAACGTCAACCTAAAAGACGAAATCTTGTTCTATTCAATAGGAATAATACTGTAAAATGGGTCTCTAATTTTCAATAAATTCACTATTTGTATTTGATCGTGAATTTAAGAAACACTCCAATAATATACTAGTTGACCATATTATAGAATGAGGGCTCACTCTCTGACCAGGTCGAGACTCATTGATAGTTATCAAAACACGTTCAGGCTGAAGGCCGACTGAGCGTCTATGCCGTTAATTAGATGACAATGCCTTGTTCAGTTTGATTGGATTATAGTTACGTAACAACACTATAAACTGTGGGGTCATTTAATCATCGGTTGATCATGTTCAATTGTGTGTGTAAGCTGATGTCACTTCCTTTTCGAGTAAAAACCGGGAATCTACCACTTTGAGTAAAATCCGGAATATGAAAACAAAAGACAATTTTAATGCAATCGACAATTATTCATCATGAATAGTACATGATTATACTCGTAGTACACAAAGTACACATTCACAGTCACAGTACAAAGTTCAGAGAATTCCTGCCTTCCGAAAGCCTGACACGATCATGTCCATCTTGGGTTGTATACTTCCCAGGGAGTTGAAAAGGAAATTGAGTGTACACAGATCCATTGACTGGGGTAATAATGTAGCGCTATGAGCACAATTTATATGTGGATGTGGCACAATATAAATACACACATACTTTCATGTGCTGTCATCGCGATTTTGGCATGCTGTTCTCCGTCAAAATGACAATATTCCCCGCGCTTTCTTTTACGAGAGTTTGAATCATCGTTTAGCCTATCAACGCAATCATTAGCAGCTCGTGTGCAGATAAATTCTTCTGGCATACTACAGTTTGAAGGATCTGGCAAACCTATCGTTTGAGATTTACTGTCTATTTTTTTCAACCATTGCAGAAGTGAACCAGCCATGCTTAGGTTTGAAATGAAAAGTCGTCTGTGTGCCTATAACATATAGTTTATCTTTATACCCAATACTAGTATCTCACCGTGAGCAGTGTAAATGCTATTACAAGTTACGATACAAGCACATACGTAGGCCATGTGTTTTGTTATTTTTCCAATTGCAACTTACGCTTTTTGCTTCTCAGTTTCTTAATCGAGTGAGGGTCTGGCTGAAAACCTTGTTGTTCTTTTAGTTTTACTTGCCATTTTGGCATGTGAACTGGGAAAGCACGCACCGAGAACAGTTTTACAGTCGTATATATAAGGTATCGCTAAAACCCGCTATAATGCGCCACCTGGTAGAGTCAGTGATAATTATTTTACTAATGTCGTAAATGGAAACGTGTCAAATTGCTCGCTGATGTCTTCAACTTGCCACCGTCTGCATACTTGCACTGACAGTACACTTGTCCAAGCTGTAAACACTTTAGACTGTCCCACTGCTCTACCGTGTCTAGTATTACGATATATTCGCGGGGGCCTCCAGAAACTTTGACTGCATCATAATTTAGGGTGTTTTTCTGGAAAATTACGGAGAAACCGGAAAGGTGGGCAGGTCTACCCATACCATAACACCACCACCCACGTACGAGTCAGATTCCTGAATAGGGTTGCTTTATTTTGTGTGCTTAGCATAAATCTACTGCAACTGGCAGTAAAAAGAAGAGCAAAAGGTTTCTCTAGTAATTATTACATTTATATTATTATTACATTTAACTTATTAGTTACCAGCATGGTTTCTTGGGTGTTCAGGTTTTTACAAGCCGAAATTTATTGTATACCCAGAGACCAAAGGTCGAGGGGAGTACGAGAAATTTCAGGTTGTAAAAATCTGTAAAAACCTGTAATCACGGTCGTAATATATTTATCCAAAATCGTAACAGATCTACATACGTTTAAGAAAGTGAATATCCATGCAGAATGTCTTTCTAACATGCGAGTTGAGGGTGACCACCATGATGTCACAGTGATCATGATGTCACAACTTTTAACTACGGCCAAACCAGGTGTACGAGTATTTCCAGGACATCTCTCAACCAATCACATTTCTAGAACCGTCGCATATTTTGGATAAATATTTTTATAAACTATATTTGCATGTGTAAAGTCTTCTGGGATTGTTGAACAGTCAACCAACTGTACATATCTGTCTGAGTTATACAAATAACAATACAACACTGATGGACATAAAAGGCATAGTGTTTGTTGACATATTTCATCGTAAAATGTAATTTACCTGAAAGTATATTTTTTATTTTTTTCATCTCCACATATTAAAATCGTGAAATATCACAATAAATAAAATATGAATATATTAAAAACCAGTGGGACATGAGGAAAATCTAGCTTTTTGGCCAAAATATTTTTGTAGACAAATCAAATGTACAGTACATACTTTCAGGTAAAATAGGTTTAACCATGAAATATGTATAAAAACCCCTGATTGTATGGCTTTAAATGAATACAATGTATAATAGAATGTTTACAAAGAGCAGGTATTGATAAGACAAATTATTTGGGAAACGTTGTGTTTTAGTCAAAAAGATACAGAATGATAAGAACATAGTTTTGGTTTCTATTTACGGTAATTATTTGATGTATATTAAGATTAAGTAGACAGGAGAGTGATTGACATGATGAACAAATCACAATGTACTGAGTAGAACAAACAAAAAGGAATTGATCCTCATCCAGATAAGCTCGAAATGTTTACCTTTAATACTAATAAAATGTTCTCCACATTTCTAATCTAGAAATTAAAGTTCTGTGGAGCTGTGAATGTGTGGTTTCAAACTTGTGACATAGAAACTATTCAATGAGGCACATAAAAGTGTGTATATCAGACAAGACCATAATTATTCTAAATGCTTATACATAATACTACTAATGTTTTCTACATTTTGTAATCTTTAATTGGATGTTCTGTGGAACGAGATTCCAAGTGTGTGGCATAGAAACCATTCATTGAGGTAACAATGTGTATCAGAAAAGACCATATTCTAAAGTGTCATTAATAACATTACAAAACCAGAAGCTGTATTTCACTTGCTACAGACATTACTTAAACGAGGTGATTTATGTCTTATTTCATTTAAAAATTAAAAAAAAACAAAAAAACAACCTTTGTTGAATTAATAATTGGCAATAAAACCATTTATATTCCAACGATATATTTCTACTTCCAAAAATGATAACAATATATTAAATTATTATATTATACAATTGATTTTTCAATATTCAAAGATAACACCGAAATAACACATGGTTCTGAACAACTAACATTACAAGATTTCTGTAGATTGCCATTAATCTGTACGCCAGATGCACTGTAACATCATAATTTTCTCAAAATCTGTATTTCACTAATAAAAGTTTGAAAGTGTTATTCAGGTATTCCAGACTTGATTTATTAACTGAATTAGTGCTTTATGTCATCGCAGTGGGAATATTTCACCCATATGTACCAAGTAAGTGCAGACATGAGTAAGTGCAGGACAGTTCAATACGTATAAATATTTTCATATTTATTGGATTTGATGATAGTGGTTGTTATCCAACTTCTATGACAGGGAATTTATTAAACATGATGATGAAAATATAGGCATGAAAAAAAACGGCAAATAAGCTAATGGGCAAACGCTATAAATAGTATAAAGTCATTAACCAGTACATCACGCACAATATTACATTGATTAATTCAGATAGAACAAACATAGCTGTCCATATTATTGATTAACCATAATGCACCTTTAACCATCTACCTGCTGGATTAGGCACAGGCAGTGCTCTTTAGGGCATCTCTGGTTGCTTTCAGCAGGGAGAGGGTTAAACCAATGTGACAAGTTGTAAATGTAATATTACACCACCTTCAAGTATAATACTTTATTTGGTACATTTGCTTGATTTTATTGCTGCTTCATCAGGGAGAGGCGCACGCGTCACGCACGCACGCACGCACGCACGCACACACACACACACACACACACACACACACACACACACACACACACACACAAACATATATATATATAATCTTTTAATATAAAAAGTTAATGTTTTGAGTTACATTTCATTTTTCACTTCTGTAGAACTAAAAACCATAAAGGCATACAATCATGGGTTTGTTTACATATTTCATGGTCAAATGTATTTTTATCTGAAAGTATGTACATTTGATGTGTCTACACAAGT
>JAUTBT010084658.1:0-12139 GCA_032361225.1 Lepetodrilus schrolli | reverse complement strand
TGTGTCTAGGACTAGCACTAAACATGTCTGGGAGTGTATACTATAACTGTACTTGACTACGACTATCTGTCTAGGACTAGTTATGTGTCTAGGACTAGGTATGTGTCTAGTAGGACTATCTGTCTAGGACTAGGTATGTGTCTAGGACTAGCACTAAACATGTCTGGGAGTGTATACTATAACTGTACTTGACTACGACTATCTGTCTAGGACAAGTCATGTGTCTAGGACTAGGACTGTACCTGTCTAGGACTCGCTCCTGCTGACAGTGGGCGGCGTATGCGATGGTGCTGCTCAGTCTACAGCGCTCAGAGTGGACGGCTGCCACGTACAGGATGAAGTCTGTGTTGTTGATGCCGACCCCGGGGTCTGGGTGCTTGGTGTAGACATCCAGGAATGGGTCCCACAAGTAACACCCCTGACATTCAAGACAGAGTTGTTAATAGCAATCAGGCACAGAAGTGTTTATATGAAGCGGAGTTGGGAGAAAGTGCAGTGAGCTATTGTTTTACGTTAGAGCTGAAATCTTTCACGCATATGCGACGATTTTCTGGACTAGAGTTAATGGTACCAACTCCAAACCAGTGGAACACGGTATCAATTTTCGCCCTAAAGTGAAATATCTGTGTATTGGACTCTCAAGCAAATGACTCCTAAAATGCATTGCAGAGGGTCAAACATTCATATAAGACTAGTGCTTATGATGCAAATAGTATAAAGTGAAACATGAGTTGCAGTTTTGAAAAAGAAAATTGTTTATGCAATATACGCAATATACATCTTCAATGATAAATATCTGTTACAATGGATACAGGATTGAACTCTGACCTCAAGGTGCTGTTCTGGGATGACAATGTCTCCGCACACTGTCTGCTGAGAGCAGCCTACGACACAGTGAGTGCGGCCATCCTGGTAGCGAACCCTCTGACTCAGACATTGCCTGGAGATGTGCATAGAGATTAATGTATCGGTGTATAGAGATTATGAAACTTTTCCGAGTACGATTTCATTCTCAAGCTCAAATTTGATATGGGGATTTGTGCACAAAACTGAATTGAGTATGAAATCGTACTAAAATTGTTTTATAATCTCGGGGCATGGTCACAATTAGAGCCTAGAGGTGTAACAATGGATCAAAATTTCAAAATATTAATCCTAACGTATTCACTGTTTGAACACAATCGATAAGTCAGCAATTGATTCAATTTCAAACAATGAATAGGATTAAAATATGCATCTTAACAAATGTCAATAGCATTTTTACTATAATGCCAACACGTTCCATTATAGAAATGATTTCCACAGATAAAGTGACGTAATGGCCTATGGTGTACTATATAGCAGAGTGCAGTAGTATCCATTGATGAATGACAGGGTTTAGTACGTACTTTCTCAACCGTATCGGAGCGCCTGTCCCTCGCACTCTCAGCGTATCCTCCCAGAAGTGTACTGCTTTCAGCACCGTTTCCTGTAAGACATGTGGAACATATGTTTGATGTAAGACAGTGTTGTCAGCAGAAACAGTCTATCATATTTATCAAAGCAGTATTTACAATCTGTGCTCTTGGAATGTTAGAGGTTTGTGTGTCATGGGAGAAAGTCATAATAGGCATATAGGTAGGGAGGCAATTTCTTCTGAATCGGTGGAAACGATCCGTCAAATCACACCATGTGGGCGTACATGCGATGCGATTCACAATTTTAATCAATGGATTGTGACGACCGAGATCAAACGACTAGAACAAGTTCTACTCATACGATCAATCAAACTAAACTTGTCATACAACATATCGACCCGTGTGAGCGAGCCTTTAGGTCCATAGACATTTTATGGGTTTTTCTTGTTTTTTTTGTTTCTTGTTAACTGGATATATGGATATTATATTTGGGCAAATAGGTATTATTCTATTTTTGACTCAGGTTGATCTATGGCAGTGATGTCACACACATGGCATATAATAACAGCACACCAACAGATTCAGAATACTGTGACAGCGTGATACTTGACATTTGTCTAAGTTACCTTAACAAGAGCTTCATGTGGTGGAGATAACTCTGACAGACTGTGATCATAGTGGAGATGAATCCGGAGAGGTTGGTCAGTACTTCGCTTCCTCAAAATATGTTCTGGTTCGATGTCAACATCATAAAATACCTGGTGGAAATAGAAGTAGTTACCAAAAGTTAATCAATTAATTACCTCAACCAACATAATCAACTAGAATAAAATAAACAATTAACAAAGACAAAAGAAAATTCTTGAGCATGTTGAGAATTACTGTTAATATTAGATGACAGCGTGATTTCAGGGGTGTACGGGCTATTACAAGCCAAAATTTCTGTACAAGAAATTTCGGCATGTAAAACCCTGTATGCCCCATAAATCACACTGGTAATGAATTTATCCAAAATTGTAATAGATCTACACTTTTAAGAAAGCAAACTTGCGAATATTCCTGCAAAATGTCTTCATGGTGTCACAGTGATCATGAGGTCATAACTTTTAACTACGTACAAACTGGATTATGCAAGTTTTTCCAAGACACCTCTCAACCAATCAAATCACTAGAATCGTCATATATTTTGGATAATATTCATTTTCAAGATTATTTTACTAATTTCACATCATCACTGATTAAACTGTAATAAATATTTCCGGCAGTAATCACGGTGACAATGTTTAAACTATTTCGTTTTAGACTTCGACTTTTCACATCAACCTGCATGTGCCAACACCGGCGTAGGATACGATGGATAAAACGAGTTTGAAAGGTGCTAGTGAATTATTCCGATTAGGTACGTAAAAAATGACGGCGGATTTAAACAAAGCGATGTCTTATCTATCTACGGAGGTCCGGTGAAGTGAGTATAGCGAAGCATTATCACTACCCGGCCATAAACAGAGCCAACCTTAATTCATGATACCTTACGTTTCCAGACTAACCTCATGATGGTGTGCAGTCCCAGGAGAATGGCCACATGTATGATGTTTTACAGGCACCATGTGATTCCAACACTCAACAATAAGGTGTCCAAACAATAGTAGGAAAAATGCATTCATTCTAGACTTAAATCCACACATTTTGAAAGATCTCAATATGAAGTTTCAACTTTTATGTAGCACATACACACTTGTCAGAAAGGTCTAAATATTCCTCTAATCATCTAATATTATTCTGCTGTATGGTTGTCAATGCTCCAAATCTAAATGGGTCTACCAATCTATACACTTCAATCATGCTCAAATGCTCGTAACAACTCCTTATTTGTTGTACTAAAACTGTAGCCTTAACAAAACATCTACTCATGTCACTGTCGTCGTAAATCTATTTACTAGACAATAAATATAGTCCGACTAGTTTATCGATCGCAGAACATCTTTGGTTTTATTTTGACATGTCCGTCGTCTGCACTCGTTCACACTCTAAAAGTTATCTGAATGCAAACACCGTATAGAAAATTGGAAGTCCTATTCTTAATGCATTTTAAAACTGCGTATCGTCAAAATATAAACTATTTCCATGATGATTCATTCGTTTGAACTAGAATCTTCAAACATTCCAAACAAAGACACACATTCTAAAACCGGAAATGCTCTTCAGTCAACGGAGAGCAAACTTTGTGAAAGTTATCTCCCTTGCTTCGTATTTCTTTAAAACCTTTTTAATGTTTCTAATTACTACGATTTCACAGATGCATAATCATGCAGTTTAAAGTTATTATCTGGTTATTGAAGGCTATTTACCACCATTGAAATGCATTACTATGGGGTCGCTGTCATAATATATAAACAAAAACTCAACAATCCTCTATAACGGTATGCATATTTGCCAATATGATTCTGATATTCTAAGCATTCCGTCTTTGGAGACTTCTGGAAAGCCTACATGAACAGGTCACCTTCTTTTAGATCTCGAAACTTAGGCCTGCTTATTTTAAGGTATTCCTACATTGGCGGACAATGCAGAAATCCATACATGTATATAGTCTGCTATCTTTCCATGAGAAGTTCCTACCTTGTTTCTAGATCTATGTTATCCACACCTGTTTATGTTATACACTTTGCGTTATTTGTTATGTATCCAGGCGGCCATGATCCCCTATTTCACAATCAGCTGACACTCGTGAGCAGTCGTTGTCTGTATTCTGTGATAATCAAATAGATGTTGACTGCACATTGATCCATTGACCTGGGTAATACATTAATAATGATGCGCTTTGAGAATATGTTGCCCATTATAAATACCCATTATTATTATTATTATTAGTAGTAGTAGTAGTAGTAGTAGTAGTAGTAGTAGTAGTAGTAGTAGTATACCGGAAGGTATTCAATGGATGATATTTTCATGGTATTAACGGTTCCGATAGCAATTCGAAATATTCTACCAACGAAACTTGTTAAGTTCAACCAAAATATAGTTGGGTGTCCTACACAGGAAACCTCCAGGACACCTTTAGCAGGTGTTCTAGTAGGATTCTGGAGGGATCCGTAAACGAATCTTTGACAGGTTGTTGTTGTTGTGATAATAGCAGTAACTTCAGATGAATCTTTCTCCGTAAATTTGTGAGTGACGTTTATATGGCCATATGGTGGGTATGGGTTTTGTTATTTTATGAAAAGAATGTCTGGAGAGAAGGTTAGACGAATGGATACGTTAATCTTAGTAAGTTAGTTTTAAAATCCTATTCTTAGTGTTTTGTCTTCTAACTAATCCATCATCCAAGAACATATGTACTACATACTCAACACAATTTATTAAGCGCCATGGCAATATACCTTTTTTTTTACCATATAAATTTAGCTTTATATTATTTAAACAATGAAGAATGTCCAACTGTGCCTACAGACGCATTGATAGTAGAATGGCACCATTATGTGACATACAGCTTCATTAAACCGAATTACGAAATGATGGATAATTTCCCTACAGAATATCTGGCGTCACCCTGTCCATATCGAAAGTAGGTTATAGGAAATGGCAAAGGAATCTCAGGCTATCTAAGTCCATTGTGTGTTCTATTAGTCACGACTTTTGCTGGTCACATATTATAACACCAATGGCAAGATCTTAAGATGCCGAAAGAAATCGCGCAATACCATTCATAATTCATACAATATGAAAAAAAAGAAACCCACATAATCAATCATGTCAAAGATAACAAAATGCATCGTATTTATGAGTCAAGTGTTAAATAATTACATTTCGAGTTATTTAAGCGATTGTCAAGACTATGCACATACAGCGGTCAGGTTTGGTTCATGCTACAATTACCATGTTCTCTTCGTGTTGTGCCAGCTAAGGCTGCTATATTCTATACTGAATCTACTTTGCTTGTTTACAAATTCCTCTCCCCTCACTATAGCTTTATAGAGAGCAACAGTCGATTAGTCTTATTGGTGGAGTAGGCCTATAAGCTGTTACAGGCTATAGCTCAGGACAGTGTGCATTTTCTGTTTAGGAATGTTATACTGTACGGAGGGTTAATTCATTACATAGCGTGCAAGTAGGGGATGTAATGACCTTGGTTGTGATCGTAAATCGAATTTGAAGACTGAACATAAAGTAGACAATGTTTAAGCTGAACCGCTACGAAATGATTGCGCGATCACACACTTCTTTCATGTGACCATTTTTTCCTTCTCTCTGTGATTTTCACGCATGACCAGTCTGACATGCCTTTACAAGAATAGCACAACGACATCGATCGATAAACCCAACCCAATGAGCGATACCAATATATATGATGTCATTGGTGGAATCCCCGGGCTCGCACGTACTGGAGTCTGTCTATTCATAGAACGGAATCACCTTGCCGGCTGCGATGCCCTTGAAACCACCTTGGCACTATCGACGGTGCTATTAGAAGCGAGATGGGAAGGTAACCCCGGAATAATGACAGAGACTCGGAACGCGGCACATGCAATAGTTACGCCGGTGATAGAAGGGTGTGTGTATGTGTGTATGTATATATAGAACAAGACGGCACAAAGGGACACCCTCACTTTCAAGGTACCTACCGGTGGGATATGCACGTGTGCGATACTTGATGTCTTGCGATTAAGAAATGGAAAGGTACGAGGATTAAATCCAATCTTAAAGACCGTACTGGATTAAGCGGCGAGTGACGCAGAAACATTAATTCAGGTAATAATTGTATATATATATGTATTTTGTTTCAATCGAAATTTAAGTATTAGTTTATTTAAATGATTATTAAGTAAGTAACTTCTTGATATGTATTGCATACTAATTCCTAAGTGAAAGTAGGAAAATATACTGCAAAATCGACAAATTACTCGTGAAGGATCGTGTTAATTGATTTTACTTTACGCTTACTTTCAGGATATAATACATGTTTTAGAACAATATAGAGGAATAGTATTATTTAACGCAATGGAATAATAATTAAATATATATTTTAATACGCATCCAAATTCTAACTTGCTTTCTCAGCAATTGACCATTCATTATGTAATAAACACGTCTATATACGAAGAATGAGATTAAAATGTGAAAGTACTGAAAACGTTATGTAGCTTGTTATGTATTTCACATACAATAATCGTAACTATTCCTTACAAGGTGCGTTAACATCTATAAGACCTTAGTCAGCACGTAATGCTACAATAGTACATATTATTGCAGTTAAACAGTTATTTTCTTTAACATTGCCCATTCTATATACTTTGGTATGTTGTGCATATCAGATTTCCTTCCGATGTTATCTTCTGCAGTTCGGTGCTGTGCATGCACCAGGACTGGTGTTTGCTTAATGCCGTGTTGTCCAGTATATTGGCCAATGTGATTGTGATAGGCTTCTACCTCGCACCATGGTACAGGTATCACACATGTCATTCCGTCCCAGCGTGACTTGTCATAAAACCGTGACTGCATTCGGACATTTCAAGCCATTCATTCACTAATGTCCCGGCGTTTCACAATCTCAGCTATCTTTTTCGTAATAGAGATTTCTATGAACGATTCACTGGCGAAGTTGAAGGTCGCTAGGTGTTAACTGAACGGTTTTGTATAGTATGGTAGTGTAACCTTCAGGGTCTATCGAATGCAAGGTCAGAGAGAAGCGGAACCTATAGATATCTACCGGTGATAGTTAATTAATGTTGACTTGTAGTATTAATAACCAATGACAAGTGTAACTTCCCATTATGACCTATCTTTCCTATTAAAATGTATTTATTGTACAGTGTTAAGTTTAAGAAAACTAAAGAATCTTAAAGAATATTATTTTTTTATGCATTTCTTTTTCTATTTTACAATGAAAATTGTCATGAATTCATTCAATGAACACTATTATATTGGAATAGGTGTAGGTTTGATCGCACTAGATTCCTAGCGTACCTACAAGTATTGCCGGGTTATATGGATATCGTCAGTAATGATGAAATCTGAAAGTGGCATTGCGATATAGTATTAGATTTAGGATTAGCGATATAGTATTAGATTTTCAACATCAGGAAGTGAACTCGTGATCGTTAAATATATTATGTAAATCTTATAATTATAAAGAAGATCTTGTTATTTTCACTTAATGATTGGACGTGTCCATTGAAGTGTGTTTGATTTATCGTCTGCAGCTGTAGCAGGGGATTAATGTTATTCCAATAATTTGCAATAATAGGAATAATATTCAATTGTTTGAAAATAGGTGTGCACTCAAATCTAAACAATGTGTATGCACTGGTGTTCATAACAATTATTGACAATTGTATTTATTTTCTGTCAACCGACCATTCATTATCTTTATTATTATTTTTACAGTGGACCCGACCGACCGGCTAAAATATCAAATTATATTTATTTATATCTTCGACCGCCCGAGCCAAAATTATCACAGAAAGATCCGTAAACCAGGTATTCAAATAGCTATGGCCTTACTACCTATAGATATACTGTTACGTATAATACTTTCATTGTATTGAAGCTGTTATAGTGGCCTATGTGTGACAGACTAAAACTTTTTAAAAAAGAGTCGCCATCTTGGTGATGAGGATATTTGTGACAAGATAAAAATACGTTTGATCAGCATCTTTTGTGACAGGCAATTAAAAACCTTGTATCCGCATCTAAATTACAGCTATTACTAACGCTACTGCCCATGAAAGATAGTCATTTGTACACGCTGTTGTTAACGCTGCTACCCATGAAATATAGATGTAATCATTAAATTGTACAAGCTATTATTAACGCCGCTACCAATGAAATAAAGATTTAATCATTTGTACAATTAGCTATTATTAACGTTGCTACCAATGAAATAAAAATTGAATCATTTGTACAATTAGCTATTATTTACGCTGCTACCTATGCATTAAATTTCGGCAGCTATTATTGACGAAGCAACTTCCACCGACGTTGAACACACCTGCTCTGTACATATCAT
The DNA here is from genome assembly GCA_032361225.1 of Lepetodrilus schrolli. Taxonomy (NCBI): domain Eukaryota; kingdom Metazoa; phylum Mollusca; class Gastropoda; order Lepetellida; family Lepetodrilidae; genus Lepetodrilus; species Lepetodrilus schrolli. Next base: position 3,736 of record JAUTBT010084658.1, on the reverse strand, counting down.
TTGAGATGGAATTTACGTGATTTTTTTCTCTCATGTTTTCATTCTGTTTTGAGTACAGGAAATCCCATAGCCTTCCAGTCAATTTCACGTTTACTGCCTTGTATTCCTGTATGACACACATCCACTGTTCAAAGTATATGCATGATGAGTAATGATTGAGATTGGATTTGCGATTGGAACATCTGGAAAGTTAATTAATGTATTCTAGAAAGCGGATATGTGTATAATTCTATATATAGTGCAGCTGTCCACATGTGTGTACGATACACGGAATGAACTGTCTGTCCAAGCATTGCGGCATGGACACTCCCTTGATGCTGATTCCTGAAAGACAATACCTAATCATGCAGGCATGCTGTTTAATACACGTTGTACACCGGTTGACTAGGATAGGCCAGAATATTGTCCACTTGCTTGTATGAGGTCATGATCTTGAGGGTGTATAGTGCAACTGCCTACGCATGCTTTTCTCAAATTCGCTGTGCGAATAGTCACGTAAACTTTCCTGCTATGACTAGACTCAGCACAAATAAATCGACCAATATCCAGTTAGTATAAGCCTCATTAGTTCGGAACATGCTTGTTGAATTATATAATGTAAGATCTCGTACGAGTAGTCATATACTACTGAATCAATTAAACGAGTTGATACAACTGATAATATGAATATACTTCTAATAACCCATTGTGTTATTGCACTAGTTAAAATATTTATGTTTATAGCATGGGTTTATCTCACTCCAAAACTCTATGTTATGTGATAAATATGCATATTGTTTATTCAATATTGCGCAGGCTCTCACCGAAACACGCGATTCATATTTATTTTTAAACTGCAAGAAGAGTTACACAAATTATATTTGGCAATAGACTATTAATATATTCAAAGGTATAAATCTTTTAGCAGCTTTCATCTTCATGTGCGTTATCCATGACCGTTTTCTCTGCAGAGAGACTACCGGTAGCTCTCCACAAGTCGCATAGCCATATTGCTCCACCATAACGCGGACACAAGCTCGACATCTGCAGAAATAGTCCATAGTGGCGTGGTGACTCCCATCAATAATGTACATGGGAGGGTAGTGCACACACATCTATGCAGAGGATATCTGCCTGACCTCCATCATGCCGTCAAGGTCGATGTGAAGGTCAACACGTGGCTTCTGATAATAACGTACAGTTCCAGCTTTAGAAAATTACTCATGTTTAACTGTTTGGGCATTCTTTCACGAACCTCTCATATCCACTAAGAGACAATAACGCTGTCTTTGTCGATGGCTAATGCACTACCATAACTCTACCAGTACTCAGTTTGATAACATAGTATAATAATACCATAATTCAATTAAGATATCATAAATATATGTTCGTTTGAAATATATGGTTATGAATATATCAAATTTGATTTTAGTTATTTAATACTGTCATTGTAATATATGCAATTTTTGTTATCAATCAATATTCGTGAATATTTTGCATTATTCAAATTAATGTACTTTGTTTTCTAATAATATTTCTGTATCAGTAGCATAATTTATGAAAACATGTTTAATGCAAACACGTACACACATGCACATACACACACACACACACACACACACACACACACACACACACTCACCTCTCTCTATCTCTCTCTCTCTCTCTCTCTCTCTCACACACACACACACACACACACACACACACACCCGTTTTTTCCCCATTGATCAGTATCTAGCATAATCAGCGTAATAGCGTATTAACCACATTCTGTGGTTTCAGTACGGCACTTCACAGTGCCATTCTATACTTATCACGCTCTACATATTACGTTACGGTAAACTGCCCAGGCATATGTATGCAATGCTGAAGGTAGATTTACTAGGTGACGGAGTACGAGATAATTACGAGCTTAATATCTTCTTCTTCTTCTTCTTCTTCTCCTTCTTTAGTTACCGGTAGTTGTTTTTCCGGTCGCCTTCTAACTTAGTTGATTTCGGCAGCTTAATATCTATAGCCCTATAATTATAAAGGTTAAGCCAATACAAAGGGTACGGACGTCAGATCTATTGGGAATTGTAGAAGTGATATATGTAAAAATGCCGACGAACAATCAGTCCCCAGACAAATCGATATTGAATTAATCGTTGTGCTAGATAGTTTTACATTATTATTTCGATAAAAAAAAGAAAAAAAGATAGCTTTGCAATCAGTTAGAATAAGCACGTTATTTTAACGTAAAGATACAGGGGCACTTAAAACAATAACAACACTATAATATGCTTGGCATGTACGACCTTGCAGATGGACTAGCATGACAGTAATCGCTAGAGTATCCAATTGTTTGACCATCCATCACTTAGACAGACTTCCCCGGTGACCGCTGTCCGAGTGGTCAAATGATTTCCATGGTAATAAGAATCAAGTGCTGCATTGTACGCACACATGTAAAAGAGAGGGTTTACACAGATCTGTTTTATTGTACATTTGATTAATGTGGGTGGAATTCTCCATGTATTAGTATTGACTGCCGTAACTTAAATGTAATTTTCATTTGCACAAACAGCAGACATTGTATTTCTTCACCGTTGATGCTGACTTTTTCGTGGCGTGTGCTTTGCGACAACTACTCTAACTCTAAATAAATACTGAGAGAGAGAGAGAGAGAGAGAGAGAGATATATATATATATATAGAAAGAGAGAGAGATAGAAAGAGAGAGAGAGAATTAGAGCGAGAGAGAGAGAGATTGAGCGAGAGAGAGAGAGAGACTTCTTTCAGCATGCATGGTTAACAACAATTATACAGTTAACAACATATTTCATTCTGATTGGTATTATTATCGTCTTGAATCAATATTAAAGAAGTTTTCCCGTATTTAAATACCAACACGCGATCAATAATATGGTACATGTATGGGTTAATGAGTATAATGAGTACCCAGTCTGAATAGCGATAGGTACGAAATACATAAACTCTCATAATGGCACTTTAACCCACGTACCCCGATGAACAGTCTAGTAACGAATGTGTATTATCGAACACCTCATATTAATCCCAGAGAAATGTCGCTAGACATGGAAGACATTCTCAGATGTCAGCAAAGTACTATACCGGTAATATCGAGGGTGCTCGCCGAATGCCTCAAATATCGATTACTATCAGCACAGTGTCTGCACGCCGGCGGAGCCATACGGCAGTCTGGCATCTCACAGCCATTATGGAGTTAGTCTAATGTCGTGGTGACACGGTCATGTTAATGTTGACAAGGAGTTAATTAAGGCCTGAATAAACGTGAGCAGTTGCGCACGTACATGATCGTACATGCATGTACTAGTCCGTGCAACAAAGTTGGTAGCAATTGCAATTTCTTTTGGTTTTTATTTTTATGTTTTCCTCCACATTATTGGAAACATTGACGCTTTGATTGAAAAATGTAAAATAAAATAAAATAATTAAAATTAATCGAAAACAAACCTACCAACGTATTTGACAAGGAATGCCGAATGGTGCATGTATATATTTGTCAAAGACGTTGGTACCATATATTATCGATTTCTATTTTAGATAATTCTTTATTTGTGCAGACAAAATTACACTTTTCCGATGGTTGTAGGACAACCCGCAATAACTATATATACTAGGGGCGGGTGGTAGCACAGTGGTAGAACAGTTGGACTTCGGTTCCAGGTTCAAATCCCGCCCCGGGGGCCCGGCATCAATGTTCGCGAAAGTTACCTTTCTGACGCGATATTGAT